>CALNHX010000744.1:0-290802 GCA_940337035.1 Agriotes lineatus | reverse complement strand
GGTGTGCAGTTTGGGCCAACGCATCGAAAGCCAACGTAAATAGAATTCAAGCCCTACAAAATAAAATACTCAGAATAGCAGTGAACGCCCCCTGGTACGTTACCAATAATCAACTTCATTACGAACTTGGTATGTATACTATTCAAGAACACATTAAAAAATTAACAAAAAATTTCCATTTGAACTTTAACAATTGTGAAGGTGCAACATTCTACGAGTTAGGGCGAAGACAAATACATACGCGATTAAAACGTAAATTACCACAAGACCTTTATCTAACTGCAAGTGAAAGTGATAATGACTAATAGTGATAAATCGAACACGTGTAGATACCTAAATAATAATTGACAATTTAGAATAGGTGTTACTTACCTCTCTGATACTCTGTAATTGTAGTTATTTTGTTTTTTATGTCCAACACTGCCATGAATAACAATTATTTTGTTGAACTGGTATAAATCCTAAATAAAAAAAAAAAAAAAATTATTATATTACATCCATTTTTGACTTGCATGCCCCGTGGATAACCGTTAAAATGAAGAACAAACCAGCACCTTGGTTTACTGATAATGTTAAGTTACTGATAAATCTTAAAAATAAGACAAAATCAAAATATAAACAATCTAAGAACCCTGGGCACTGGGAATATTATAAAAGTTTGCGGAATTTTACCAATCTTGCAATTCAAAATGAAAAGAAAGCTTACTTCGAGCATAAAGTTGGGATTGGAGGCACAAATGCTATTTGGAAGGAGCTAAATTTAATAAATATAAACATTAAAAAACAAAATTCTATTCCGGAAACACTCAGTAATGTACAAGAAGTAAATGATTTTTCTGTAGACTCTATACCTCACAGCACTCCTGATCAAATGCTTCTAGATTTTTATCGTAATAACGAACTTACATCAGAAAAACTTTCTTTCACGACTGTTGACGTTGAGGAAGTACAAAATTTAATTAGAAGTGTAAAAAGTAATGCAGGGAGTATAGACGGTATAACCATCAATATGATTAAACTGTGTTGTCCATACATATTACCGTTTATTACTCATATACTGAACTGCTGTTTATCAGAAAATGTTTTTCCAAAATGTTGGAAAAATGCAATTGTGATTCCTTTCCCCAAAGTAAATAATGCTGCAGCCTATACAGATTTACAACCTATCAGTATATAGAAATAGAGTGTTAATTAACAACTGGTTATTTATTTAAATAAGACATTTTTTCTTATTGTATAGTTGTACATTACTATAAATGTTAGTTTAAATTTACTCAAATATTTGTTTTGTTAATTACAAAACTTAACAAGTTAATTACAAAACTTAACAAGTTAATAAATAAAAGTATTTACAAAAATATTGCTCTAACTGCTATCTAATAAAACATTTCTTATTAATAGTACAGCAATATCACGGAAACAAACGACGAACGTCATCAAATATTTAGTTATTCATTTAAAGTTACCGTTTCATTCCGTGATTTACCTATAGTTACAATAAATATGATTAACTATAGGTAAATCACGGAACCAAACGGTGCGCGTCATCAAACAGTAACTGTAAATTAATAACTAAATATTTGATGACATGCACAGTTTGGTTCCGTGATTTTACTATATGTGTATTGCTTTCCAAGCTGGGATGAGCTCCATACTGAGCGCTGGGTTAGTCAACCGAGGTGCGATGCACTGAGGTCAGCTAAAAGTACGAAGCTGGAATAAGCCTTCCCACGAGGTATGTATGCCATTTTACTCACAACATAGTTACACATTTATTTAATTTCGACATTCACTAGAGATGGAAGGAATTTTGAATGATAAAAATTCTTCAAAATTTGTCTATTTTCTGCCCATTCTTCTTTTTTTGTAACTGGAATTATTGCGACGACTTGAGGAGTCCAGATAACTAGATAGCATTTCTTTTTATGTAACAAGTGCAATGCACCCTGTATTTAGTAAAAATATTCATGGTTTTCATTTACCACAAACTGTTTCAGTACCTTATCGTAAGAACAAATATAGCCTTTGTCATGTGCAAGTGATTCCATCAAGTTGGAATTGAGATATTTAAATGGACATTTAACTTCCACAAGCTCTTCCTCGCCTGCAAGGCCATCTGGGGTTGCCCCAAGGTATCCACACTGATGGAGCCATAGTCCAGCAGATGTCACAGAAAGTCCAGTTGCTGCCCCAAATGCTTCATTTGCATTATTTTCATGTTCTCGCCCCCCACCGAATGGCCTTTACTCCATCTAAGTTATATGTTCCTGCATAATAACAGAACTTTATGAAAAAATGTGAAAAATATTTTGCAAAGCAAATCTGTTAGTTTTTTGAAAAGCGATGCAGGGTAACGATTTCTTTTGCAAGCTGCTAGCACTGTACCGAACGAACTGGCTGTTAAAGGAAACCTGCGAATAATTAACCACAAGGGATTTTTTTACTGCCCTATGGTTTTCTCAAATATGAAACAAATCTTTAGCTCCTGCTATTTGTTTCGCCATTTATTTATTCTTTTCCGGGCCAGCCTGTACATTCCCACTTGAATTATTTTCGCTGTATTTCGAATAATATCAAGTTTTGTCCGCGCGAAGGCGCTAGATTTGGTTTTCCCGAATTCACTTGTTATCGCTTTACGCCAGCGAACAGCGATTCGATTATTTTGGGCCATTTGATTTTCGCTTTCTGTCGAAGTAACTTGCTTCTTCGAAGGTATTCCCACGTGCTACAGCACTAATTAATAATTAATTTCGTTAGTGAGCTGATAACTAAATCAGGTATGTTTACGCTAATTGCTTGTTATCCATTTTAGTAATTTCTCTTTCTTATCAGCTTTTAGTTACCGCTTTTAGTTACCACTTTCGAGTAACTCTTTTAAACGCCGTTTTTGAGCGACTGGTTATGCTATTTGGCATCATAATTGGTAATCTGGGACCCCTCACAACTTCCTCTGGAATGCCATTTTGGGGGCTTGCCGTCTGTAACACCGAGTGCCTGTCCTTTTATCAACTTTGGCCACGAGGTCTGCGCTGTTGGTGATTGTTACATTAAGATAATCCTGGACCAATTCAACGCATGCCACCGGCGTTTCTTTCAATCCAGGTTAGTCTTATTTCAACGCCCACGAATTATTGGCTGAATCGATTTTTTCACAACGCTTCAAATTTATAATTTACTAATTTAAAACTACGCCTTATAAATCTAAAACGAAATGTACTAACCATTCATAAATCTGTGTCTCATAAATCTAAAACATAATGTATCAATTGTTCCCTAATTTACAATTTACAAATTTATAATTTTACTAATTGAATACATATTAAGAATTTTGTAAAAAAGTGCTTCACGCTATTTTATTATCATTACCGAGATAACGGATAATACACACAGACAGTGATAAGCTTATCCCTTCAGTGAATTGCATTCAAATTCAATCTAAGAGCCTAAAGGAGGTTCACATATTTTCGCTGTGCGTGTTGCATTTTCAGCACGTATAATTTATTGTATTCAGGTTATTTAATATTGTGATAAACGATTTTCCGACGCATTATTGATGTTGCCACCAAACATGATCTGCTGATTAATAAACTTAATTGTTTGTTATTTTCTTATTTATTTCTTGAAATCTGTGATTTCTGGCGCCCTGTGTTTTTTTACTATTATTAAAAGAGCTTGCAGCAGCTCAGCTGATAGAAATCTGCGACCCAAGGCCATCGACTTTGACGCTAGCTAGGCCATTGCGGTAAGTAAGAAACATTTCAGAGCTACCGTGGTGTATAAATGATAAGGGGGTTGATCTGCGATTATACTACCATTGGTTATTATTAGTAATCAATCGCAGGTTGGCTTTTTTATTGTTTCACTGACGCCAACGAGTGGGGCTCCCGACTTTGGTATTACATCAGCTGTGCAACCTGCAATTCTCATTTAATATTTTGACAAAATTATTTATTTAAAATGAATGTTAACGCACTTCGTGTTGATGAGCTGCTTTACGAACTACTGTTCAGGGGTTTAGATAGAGACACGGTGGAAGGTATGAACGTCGACCAACGTCGTAGAACCTTACGTGCTAAGTTGTTACTCGAAAAGGCTGACCCTACGCTGCTTAACGCTTATCAATTAGTGGCACCCTTCGATGTACAATTAGAACTTGATACTTGTAAAGGCAAACTAACTGAACTTTCGGTATTAGTTACTGCTTTCTCTGCTGCACCTTGCAATTCTGAATTTGCTCGGCTCGATACGCGGCTAACGCATTTGTATTCACGACTAACCAGGTTACAACCCTCTTCTAAATTAGAACAGGAGCATGCTACCCTTACCAGTCAATGCTTAGATTTATTACAGTCACTTAGTAATGAGCATGACGATTCGCAATTACAAGTAGATCCTTTGCCTTCAAATGTTGATGCCACTAATTTTGTCGATTCTGTTAATACAGTAGCTCCACTTAATTCTGACCCTATTGAACCTATGGCAGATAATATTGTTGACAACCCTAACATAACTGAAGCCGCCGGTTTAGCTTCATCTACATTCCAACGACCTAGGGTATCTTTTTCTAATGAGCACGTACATCCGTATCCTCCTTTTACACAACAACCTAGTATGTCCGCTACTGCTAATTTGCGAACTGAATTAGACCAAATTAATTACTCTACGACGTCTTTTCCTAGACATGTAGGTTTAGTATCTGTACCGGTATGCAAATGGGGTTTATCATTTAATGGAGACACTACTACTATGGGGGTAAATTCTTTCTTACAACGTGTCGAAGAACTTAGGGTAGCGCGTAACATTTCATACGACCAATTATTTTCTAGTGCTGTTGACCTTTTCTCGGGTCGTGGGTTAGTATGGTACCGTGCTATGCATCACCGGGTTTCAAACTGGCACGACTTGGTAGCTAGGTTGCGATCTGATTTTTTGCCTACTGATTTTGATGAAGAATTATGGGACGAGATTAGGAAGCGTAAGCAGGGGGCCGATGAAAAACCCTCACTTTTTATTGCTGTGCTGCTTAATTTATTTGATCGTTTACTCATTAAACCATCCGAATCAGTTCAACTTAAGCATATTATGAAAAACTTGCAACCTTTTTACGCTACTCAATTATCCTTAACAGTAGTCCACGATATTGAACACCTTGCATTTCTGTGTAAAAAGCTGGAAGATGTTAAGATTCAGAATATTAAATACCGCAATCCTGCTGCTGCCTCATCCTTGCAACTGGAACCTGATTTGGCCTACCAGCCTACTCCTAAAAAACCTGTGACACAGACTGCACAAATGACAATTAAACATTCTGGTCCTAGAGCTAACCGTGCGAAAAGTACAACCACTTGTTGGAACTGCCGTAAATTAGGCCATACTTTCCATACTTGCTCGGCAGATAAGACTATTTTTTGCTATATTTGCGGTCATGCAAATAGTTATTTTGCTACTTGTCCTAAATGCCATCCAAAAAACGCAAAGTAAAGGGTAGATATCACAGCCGATCTATTCCTTATCCCTATTATACTAAGGCTGATACTTTATCTTGGGAATCTTGGTTACGAACTGTGAATGAATTTTGCTGTATGACTTGTAATACTTCAGCCACCTTTACTAAACAACTTTCTGACAACCGTCCTTATTTAACCATTTATATTAATGGCAAACCTATTCACGCTCTTTGCGATACAGGGGCCAATCAAACTTTAATTGGGCGCAACGGTCTATATTTACTTCAGAGACATGATCTGAAATTGTGTAACAATAAGTCTCCGCTCACTTTGACTACTGCTGACGGTCAGCTACAAAATATTTTAGGTACTGTTGCCTTACCCATTACCATTGATGGTATTACTAGGTCCATCGATGCGGTTATTTGTGACTCAATTCCGTCTACACTAATTTTAGGTGTTGATTTTTGCTACGCTTTTGGAGCAAAGACTGATTTTGTCGCTGGACGCTTCGATGTGGCTGAAACTTTTTCGCTGCAGACTATTTGTGGCGTAGTTGATTTGTCAGTTCAACAAAAACTTTTACTAGACCAAGTTGTTGGGAAATTTGCTGAAATTTCTGGTCCTACTTTAGGCTTAACTAATTTAGTTGTACACACTATTGATACGGGTGACGCATCTCCTATTAAGCAGAGATACTATCCTTTGTCTCCTGCTATGCAAGTCCATGCCGACCACGAACTTGATCGCTTGTTAGAGATGGGCATTATTCGTCCCTCGAAATCTCCTTGGAGTTCTCCAATGGTCTTAGTCAAAAAGAAAGATGGTTCATATCGACTTTGTTTCGATGGTCGAAAATTAAATTCGGTTACCAAGAAGGATGCTTATCCTTTACCATATTTAAATAGCATTCTTGATAAATTGCGCGATGCACGTTATCTTACGTCCATCGATCTTAAGCAAGCTTTTCACCAAATTCCTCTGCATCCCGATTCGTGCGAGAAAACAGCTTTTACAGTCCCTAGACGTGGTTTGTTCGAGTTTACAGTTGTACCGTTTGGGATCGCGAACGCACCAGCTAGTCAACAACGTCTCATGGATAGCATTTTTGGTCCGCTATTGGGTGAAAACATCTTCGTGTATCTAGACGATATTGTTATCGTGTCTGGAACCTTTAAAGAACACTTGGACACCTTAGAGCAAGTTTATACCCGTCTTAAAGACGCTAACTTAACTGTCAATATCGACAAATGTCAATTTTGCCGTCCCAGTCTTACGTACCTCGGCTTTGTTGTCGATAAAAATGGTTTACGCACGGACCCTGATAAAATCTTGGCTATCACCAAATATCCTCAACCAAATACGGTGACCGAAGTCAAACGCTTTATTGGCTTAGCTTCTTGGTATCGTCGCTTCGTTCCAAATTTTGCCACTATTACTGCTCCTATTTCGGACCTAATTAAGGGTCGTATTAAAAAGCAGCGTGTGCATTGGACTGATGATGCTATTAAATCATTTAATCAAATTAAATCTTGTTTGACCTCCGCTCCTGTTTTGAGTAGCCCAAATTTTTCGCTACCGTTCACGTTACAATGTGACGCCTCGAATTTTGGCCTCGGTTGTGTCCTTACACAAAATATTGACGATGAGGAAAAGGTAATTGCTTATGCTTCACGTACCCTTAACAAGGCCGAACGCAATTATTCTGTCACAGAGAGAGAGTGTTTAGCTGTCATCTTTGGCATTGAGAAATTTAGACCATATATCGAAGGTACACATTTCACTGTGTTAACTGACCACTATTCCTTATTGTGGCTTACTAATATGAAAGACCCCACTGGCCGTTTAGCCCGTTGGAGTGTTCGTTTGTCGCAATACGATTTTACAATTCAACACCGACAGGGCAAACATAATGTAGTTCCCGATGCCTTATCGCGAGCTCCTATTCAGGTTTCCGCTCTAGAACTTGTTGATGGTGACTTAGACTCTTGGTACTTAAAAATGCTGGACCGCGTTAGCCAAAGTCCTAATCAATTTCCAACTTGGCGAATTGAAAATCATCGACTTTTTAAGTATGTTCCCAACCGTCATGCCATTGTTAGCAACTTAGTGGAATGGAAACAGGTGATACCTCGTTCTCGCCGAACTGAAATTTACAAACTCTTTCATGACAGTCCCACATCTGCTCACTTGGGTGGTTATAAAACCTTTTGTAAAATCTCCGAACAATATTACTGGCCTAAAATGCGTGCCGATGTCATCCGTTACATACGCCATTGTGAAACTTGTGCTGCGAGTAAAGTTAGTCAACTTGCTAGACCTGGTTTAATGGGCCAAAATAAGAAGATTTTATACCCTTTTCAATGTTTGTCAATTGACATAATGGGTCCCTTACCTCGCACGAAAACTGGTAACACTTCTATCATAGTTGTATGTGATTGGCTAACCAAGTTTACCTTAGTTAAAGCTGTTCGCTCTGCCACTGCTAAAGCAGTAGCCAAGTTTCTGGAGAACGAAGTATTCCTTATTTTTGGTGTTCCTCAAATATGTATGGTTAATAACGGACCACAATTTATAAGTTCCCAATTTAAAGCCTTGATGAAACAATACCAAGTTCAACAAGTTTGGTATAATCCTCAAGTCAATTTTGTTGATAGAGTTAACCGAGTTATCGGTACTGCTCTTCGTTCTTATGTTTCGGATAATCATCGTTCGTGGGACGAACATATTTATCAAGTTGCACACGCTTTGCGTAACGCCGTTCATGAGGTGACGGGTTACACCCCTTCTTTCTTAAATTTTGGGAGGACTGTACCAGTTTCTGGGACTTATTACGGTCGTCTTAAGAACTTCCAAGAAGAAGAATTATCTTTAGAAACTCGTGAAGACCTGGCTTCAGACGTTAACCAACTTTCTGAACTTTATCAAGACGTTGTTAAACGCCTCAATAACTCCTACCAACGCAATTCCAAGCACTATAACTTGCGTAAGCGTCCATTAAAATTTAATGTCAATGATTTGGTTTGGAAAAGGAACTACGTCTTATCTGATGCATCTAAATCCTTCAATCAGAAATTGGCTCCTAAATATGTCAAATGCAGAGTACTAAAAGTCACCGGCCCACTTACCTATCAGTTAGTGACCGTCCCCGACAATAAAAACGTTGGAGTTTGGCATATTAAAGATTTAAAACCTTACTTTGGAGAAGGACAAGTGGAGGAGTGAATTTTGGTGTGCCTGATTGTGTGTATGTGATTGTATGTATGATGATGTATGTGCATGTTTAGCTTATCTCGCCTATTCACCCTACGGATAGTATTATACTATCAACATTATTCTCACCCTTTTCGACTTGTTAACCAATTTCTATTATTATTATAATTATTATTATTTATTGCGTGCTTTTTAAGCCGCATATTTTTTGCTTTTGAGTGCTAGTTAGGCACCTTGAGCGACTCCTTAATTACCGATTTGATGGTACTTTTCCCTATCATTAGATTATATTAGGTGAAACCCTTTTGAGTGACGGATTTCCTCGCTTCTTTATAGATAGCGATTGGACCTTTTGTCGAACTCTTCTTGAGTCTTTTGTTGATAGTGAAGCAAGTGTTTAGGTGAGTTGCTTTCGTGATGAATGCGTGAGTCTTCTTTACTTTTTCGAAGTGTGTCTTTCTGACAATGGAGTTAGTTGTAAAAGAGTTTCTAGACCTGCACGATTTACTTAGGGTGGATGGTTGGGCATGCAGGGTCGGTCTCTTTTTTTGGGAAACTTTTCCATCAAATATTTTATTATTTCCTTTCCCCATCTCGCTTCACGAGATATTTTCAAAGCTTCAGGTCAGCATTCTTAGGTTCTTTGATAGCCTTTAGGATTTGTAGTATGCATGAGTTCGTGCTTGGGTTTTTAATAGTTTTTGGGGGCGGGTTTCTTTCGGTCTTGTGGAGATTTCTGGGGGTCGGGGCGAGCGATTGGGTTGCCATCCGACTCGGTGAGGGAGTTACATTCAGTCCGTCACCGGCGCGCCTTTTCCATCTAGCTGCGACGACTGGCTGAATGCCCGAGCTGGGTCTGGTGGTGGTGCGGTCGTTCCCTCCGGCTTCTGGGTTCTTTACCTAAATTCGGGGCGGGTATGGTTTTTGGGGCTCTTTTTGTCCTGGGTTTTACCCGAATTTTTGTTGTTGTAGTATTTTCACTTCTGCGATGTTTCATACAGGAGTAAGTTTTTGTGACTTATCTCCGGTGTTTCGCTGTGTGGTAGTTCACACGGTGTTTTAGTGTGCAGTCGTTCCTGGACTGTTCACTTTTCCTTGACCAGCAGGGTTTAGGGTTTTCTGCTTTGGCGCTCTTCTTCACAGTCGCTTACATTCGCGGTGATTACCTACGGGGGCCCGCGCTGAGTGTCTGTGATCGACAACGTCCTCACCTTTTGTTAATTTCTCATTTCACTGCAATAGCTTCTTTCAAACAGCCCTGCGTTGACTGACTGACTGACGGACATCGGACTTATCCCTTCCAAATCCCTCTTCATTATACTATCTTCCTTTACTATACTCTTTTAATACCCAAGTATCCCTTTTCCCGATTTCTTTTCTTCTCTACCTTATTGGCTAATTCCAAATCCCATTTCTTAGTTCCATGCCAATTTCCGGCTGCTGCCTCAGCCGTTGGCTAAATCTCAGCAACTTTTAGTACGCTGACTAGTCCAATGTGTGTATTCTGCCAGTACACATTTAAGGTAACCTTCTGATTAGTTCGTTTTCCGTTGGCTATGGTACAGAGCTAAGCGTCTAACTTATCCACCGACGCGCCTTTTTCATCTAGCGCGACAGATCGGTTTAGCACTTTGCTCACGACTATTCCCTCCGTAAAACTTTCTATCCCTTCTTCTTTTCTTAACTTTACTCTTTTATTTCCCATCTATTTCCCTATTTTCCTTGCGCCTTCTTCTGACTGACGTTAAACTTTTCAATTGCTTTAGCATAATCATACCTCAGGTATTTCTCTTGGCCGTGGGGAGTGAAACAAATCTTTAGCTCCTGCTATTTGTTTCGCCATTTATTTATTTTTTTCCGGGCCAGCCTGTACATTCCCACTTGAATTATTTTCGCTGTATTTCGAATAATATCAAGTTTTGTCCGCGCGAAGGCGCTAGATTTGGTTTTCCCGAATTCACTTGTTATCGCTTTACGCGAGCGAACAGCGATTCGATTATTTTGGGCCATTTGATTTTCGCTTTCTGTCGAAGTAACTTGCTTCTTCGAAGGTATTCCCACGTGCTACAGCACTAATTAATAATTAATTTCGTTAGTGAGCTGATAACTAAATCAGGTATGTTTACGCTAATTGCTTGTTATCCATTTTAGTAATTTCTCTTTCTTATCAGCTTTTAGTTACCGCTTTTAGTTACCACTTTCGAGTAACTCTTTTAAACGCCGTTTTTGAGCGACTGGTTATGCTATTTGGCATCATAATTGGTAATCTGGGACCCCTCACAACTTCCTCTGGAATGCCATTTTGGGGGCTTGCCGTCTGTAACACCGAGTGCCTGTCCTTTTATCAACTTTGGCCACGAGGTCTGCGCTGTTGGTGATTGTTACATTAAGATAATCCTGGACCAATTCAACGCATGCCACCGGCGTTTCTTTCAATCCAGGTTAGTCTTATTTCAACGCCCACGAATTATTGGCTGAATCGATTTTTTCACAACGCTTCAAATTTATAATTTACTAATTTAAAACTACGCCTTATAAATCTAAAACGAAATGTACTAACCATTCATAAATCTGTGTCTCATAAATCTAAAACATAATGTATCAATTGTTCCCTAATTTACAATTTACAAATTTATAATTTTACTAATTGAATACATATTAAGAATTTTGTAAAAAAGTGCTTCACGCTATTTTATTATCATTACCGAGATAACGGATAATACACACAGACAGTGATAAGCTTATCCCTTCAGTGAATTGCATTCAAATTCAATCTAAGAGCCTAAAGGAGGTTCACATATTTTCGCTGTGCGTGTTGCATTTTCAGCACGTATAATTTATTGTATTCAGGTTATTTAATATTGTGATAAACGATTTTCCGACGCATTATTGATGTTGCCACCAAACATGATCTGCTGATTAATAAACTTAATTGTTTGTTATTTTCTTATTTATTTCTTGAAATCTGTGATTTCTGGCGCCCTGTGTTTTTTTACTATTATTAAAAGAGCTTGCAGCAGCTCAGCTGATAGAAATCTGCGACCCAAGGCCATCGACTTTGACGCTAGCTAGGCCATTGCGGTAAGTAAGAAACATTTCAGAGCTACCGTGGTGTATAAATGATAAGGGGGTTGATCTGCGATTATACTACCATTGGTTATTATTAGTAATCAATCGCAGGTTGGCTTTTTTATTGTTATTACTTGTTCAGGAGAAACATTCACTTTTTGTTCAAAATAACTAATTTTTCTGATATATTTTGATATTCTGCAGAGAAAATTATATCACTAATCTGTAGAACAATATTATCTTCCTGTGCAGTAAGTCTGGGTGCTAGAAGCCAACTGAATCCTACCACCCCTCCAAACGAAGCCAATTTTTCTCTAAGCGTTTCGATCTCTTCCTTGGTAACACTTCTCTTTGAAGCTCGATATTCCTTAGACGGCGAAAACCATTCATCGATTGTTCTTGAAAATTAAATTAATATAAAGTAAATGTTAAATGAACTAAATATTTTATTATAGAAATAACACATGAATTCTAAAAATAAAAATATGGCTACATAGAATATAGTACATATATATAGACCTAAGTATGTATACAGAAAAAAAATTGTTTGACTACTCACAATCTGAAGAATCTGTGTCCGGGATGACTGGTTTGGAGGGATAAAGTACTTGACTATTAATTTTTTTAAATTAAATCTGTGCTTATCTTGAAATTATGTAAATACCTATTTCTTGAAAGAACATTTAAATCCGCTTTCAACCGCAACTTGCGACTTCTTTATGTGAACCATAGATAGCAGCAGTATTTGATGATAATGCGGGAAATGATAAAATCAGTGACAGCATACATTAAATCATGTATTAAGACTAACACACATTTTTTTCTATTTAATCATTTAGTGTTACAATTTTTTATACAATTATTTTAATTAGAATTGATACAAAAATCGTGAGATAAATAGTCCTTATCGTGAGATTTGCAATGAAATCGTGAGAACTCACGATAAATCGTGAGATCTGGCAGCCCTGCATGTACCATTTAATATATATATACACAGCACTAGCAGGCCTATTGGCCTATGGCTTTGATAGCATGCTTCCATGCTTTCCTGTCTTTAGTTTTTGTTTTCCAATCTGTTATTCCCAACGCATTTATATCTTCTTGCACATCATCCCACCAAGTGGTTTTCGGTCTTCCTTTCTTATTTCTTCCTTCTGCTTCCCTTTCTAGACTTTTTCGTACTGGGTCATCTTTGTTCATTCTACTTATGTGTCCCAACCATCGTAGTCGGCTTTGTTTAATAACTGCAATTAAACTTGGCTCATGGAATAAATCTTCAATTTCTTGGTTAGTTCTCCTTCTCCATTCTTCGTTCACCTTTATTCCTCCAAATATTCTTCTTAGTATTCTTCTTTCCCATATACTTATCTTATTTTCGTATACCTTTGTGATCACCCACGTTTCCGCACCAAACATTACTACTGGTCTTATTACTGTTTTGTATAGTCTGATTTTTGTTTTTATTTGTATGTTTTTGTCTTTTAGCACGTTGTCCAGGGCTGCTGCACATCTAGCTCCCATCATTAGTCTTCTATCTATTTCTGATCCTTGTTGACCATTACTATTCATTTCCACTCCTAAATACACTATTTGGTTCACATAGTTGAAGCTATATTTTTTCTCTGTGCTTGGTATTTGGATGGACATGTTCTGGTTTACTTCTTGTGTTTTGTTCGTAAGTATCGTATATTTGGTTTTATCTTCATTTATTTCCAGACCAGCCCTCCTTGCTTGTTCTTCGATGTTTATGACGATTCTTTTTAACTCTTCTTTTGTTCTAGCTAATACTACTATGTCATCAGCATAGGCTAGAACTTGATAGGGCCCTGTTATAATATTTTGCTTCATGTTTACATTAGTCTCTTTTAGTATATTTTCTAACACTATATTGAAGATTGTTGTGGATAAGGGATCCCCTTGTTTCAGCCCTGAGTTACTTTGGAATTCACTGGATATTTGTTTAAATTTAACTGCATTCATTGTGATTTTTAGGGTCATTTTAACTAGGTTTATTAAATCTTCCGAGATTTCTAAGTTTTCCAGCGCCTTAAATATTTCCGGTCTTTTTAATTTGTCATACGCCTGTCTAAAGTCTATAAATAGTGCATGTATAGGGATATTTTTCTTATTACATTTTTGATGACTTTGTTGTATGATAAAGATCTGATCGATAAAGGATTTCCCTTCTCTAAAGCCAGCTTGATAGCTCCCAATTTTGTGCTCCGATTCTTGTTTTAGTTTTTTATTTATCAAATCTGCCAGTATTTTGTAAGCCACATTTAACAGTGATATTGGTCTATAGTTTGATACCCTATTTCTGGCACCTTTTTTGTAAATTGGGCATATAATTGTTTTTGTCCATTCAGTTGGAATTGTTTTTGTTTCCCATATCTTCTTTATTAGTTGGTATAACCTTTCGAGTACTTTTTTATCGGCTTGTTTTACTAGTTCTGCTTCTATGTTATCACACCCTGGGCTTCGATTATTTTTTAGTTTTGTTATTGTTTCCAACATTTCTTCATAGGTTGGAATTTTTGTCTTGTTTTTATGTTTATGTTGTGGATGTCGTGTCTCTTCTTCTGTATTATTTACTGTTAGTGTCAATTTGAAATAGTCCGCCCATACTTTTCGCCATTTCTTTTTCGTCCATACAGAGGTCTCCTTTTGTATTCAATAAACCCATCGTTTTATATTGGAAGCCCTTTTTTTCTTCTTTTATGCAGTTATAGTATTCTTTTATATTCTTGGTTTTGTATGCTTCTTCTATTCTTTCTAATTTTTCATTTCTTGCTTTCCTTTTTTTCTTTCTGCATAGGTCATGTGCTTTGTTCCTCGCCCTTTTATATTTTTCGTATGCTTCTTGTGCCCCTGTTTTCAAGTATTCCATTCTTCTCTTTTTTCTCTCTTCTGTAGCTACTTTACATTCTTCATCCCACCAGTCTTTTCTTTTTTGTTGTTTCTCGGTCCCTAATAGCTGGGCACTTTCTTTTAATATAAATTTTAATTGCTCCCATTCTTCTTCTAAATTTTCTTTTTTCTTTTGTTTTTCTTCTAGGTTTTTTGTGCATTCTTTATATTTTTGCTGTATTTCTTCTTTGTTTAGTAGTTCGTTGTTCTTTCGCGTTCTTTGTTCATTCCTTTGTATGGTGTTCGTTGCCGTTAACTTTATTCTTACTAGAACTAGGAAATGGTCTGAGCTTACGTCCGCGCCTCTGTATGTTCTTATCTTTGTTATTTTGCTTGCATGTATTTTTTGTGTTAGCACATGGTCTATTTGGTTTTTTGTTTTTCTATCAGGGCTTATCCAGGTCACTTTATGTATATCTTTTCTTTTAAACATTGTACTTTTTATTACCAAACTTTTGGAAGCGGCGAAGTTTATCAATTTTTGCCCGTTGTCATCTGTTTCATTATGTAGACTTTCTTCCCCAGTGATTACTTTGTATGTATCCTCTTTTCCCACCTTAGCGTTCATATCTCCTATTATGAGTTTGATGTCGTATTTGGGTAAGCTGTCGAGGGTTTCATCCAGTAGATCATAAAATTCCACTTTTATTTCATCTTCTGTAACATTTGTTGGGGCATGAATATTTATTATGTTTACCTTCCTATACTTTGTTCTTATTCTTAGTGTGCTTAGTCTTTCATTAATCATGTTGTAATTTATAATTGCTCCCTTTAGCTGTTTTTTTACAAGGAAGCCTGTTCCTAGCCTGTTCTTGGTTCCTCCTCCGTTAAAGTACACATAATTTCCGATTTCTGTTTGAGTCGTATCTTTTATGTTTGTTTCCTGGATTGCCAAAACATCGACATCATATCTACTCATTTCTTGTACTAGCTGTTTGAGTTTGCCTTCTTTGTTTAGTCCCTGAATGTTCCACGTGCCAATTTTTAACACTTTCTCTTTATTACTTGGAACTTGCGGCCGTTTATTACGTTTAGCTTTTATGTTGAGGTTATTTATTTTTTCTTTGATCTCTTCGTTTATATTTTTTATTTTAACTTTTTGTATAAATTGTTTCAAATTACTTAATGTGTATTGTCTTTTTGCCTGTTTCCATGCCGGGTCTATTTCAAGGGTTCCATACTCATTTTTTTGTGCTAGTTTTTTGGAACCATTTTCTCCAAGTACGTGTTCCATATCCATTCTTCTTCGTCTATTATCACTTTGTTGTAACCAATTTTCACGTTTTTGTGGTTGTTTCTTCCATCTGCTGCCATCTTTCGTATTTGTTTTTGTTTTTCTCTTTCCATTCTCGTTTGGTCGTTGTTTATATAAATTCTCTCCGTCGTGATTTTCCTGAGTTTTGTCTTGTTTTCCATAACCTTCTTTTTTTTCGCTTTCGTTCTCCATTTCTATTAACCATACGCTTTCCCCCATTTTATGTGCTTCTTTTATTTTAACTTCTATTTCCAGTTTGTTCCTCATAAAGTGCTGCATTTCTTCTTTTACCGTGGATGGTTCGCTTCTTTCTATCTTCAGTCCGCTCACTACAACATTGTTCTTCCTTCTTTCTTTTTCCATCCATTCCAGATTACTCTTGATGGTTCCCAGCTCTTTTTTGATTTCAATATTATCTTGACTCAATTTCGCATTTTCATTTTTTAGTATTTCATTTTCTATCTTAATGTTTTTAATTTCCTCCATGGCTGTTTGGAATTCTTTCTTCAATTCATCTTGGTTTTTCTTGAGGTCTTCTTTAATTTCTTCTTTCCATTCACATAGCATTTTTTTGAAATCCTCCATCTTTTCTTTTTGTGATCCTATTTCGTCTTTACTCTTCGTCTTTATTTCTTTTTCTTTGTTTTTGACGGTTGCAGTTGTTGTCGGTGGTCTACTAACTTTTTTGTATTTTTGGAGAGCCAGCTTCTGCAATTCCCAATTTTCGAATTCTTCCGGCGATTCGGTTTGCTCCGGTGATTCCGACGCTCTCTTCCGTTTTGGGTCCAAGTATTCTGCTAGTGTGTTTCTGTTGTTAGCTTTCCCTGTTGGCGTTTGATTCATTTGCACCTGAGTATTAATCGTTTCACTTACAGTTATCGTGCTATGATTTCAACGTTATCGCAGTAGGATTCCAATTGCCGTATCGCGCTGGAAATTTACGTTGCACGCCGCTCTGAGCTTGTGATAGTCTTGCGGCGTTAGCTAGGACTTTCGCCCGTATTTTCACAGCGACCGAATTTGTAGTCAATGTAATCACACTCTAGTTTAAGCTAATCGCGTGTTTTGTTTACTTTGTCCACCACAAACAAACAAACCAAATTTTGTTGATGCACCAATCGTGAATGCTGTTTGCGGTGACGTACCCGGTCTGCCGTTCACACGCGACTCTCGCCTTTTAAGATTGATAGTCTTGTTTGTTGTTCGTTCCATTTAGATCTCTGAATTTGCGATTTTTTCGTAAAACTTCACGTTACCGTTTACTATAAACGTTGGGTTCATCTAAAATAGTTTTTCGCGAATTACTTCGGGTCGATTTAACCGAAAAAACTTATTTAAACTTTACTAGTGGACGGGCCGTGGCACGGTTATCGCGTCGCACTCGCACATTTAATACTGAACAGAAAAAAGAAGACACTATTCAATTCAACAGTATTGGCGGTATCCAATATGAAAGAAAGTTACTCGGAGGCTATCCAAAAATGTCCATAAAACGCTTTCCAGAGGCGAGCGTTTCCTTTCCAAAGACTTTCCATTTAAAAATATATATTTTTTAACTTTTCCTTACTGCCAATCTCTAGCGTGTTTTTAAAACTTTATTTAGTGAAACAAAAGTTATTAAATCCGTCCTACATTTTAAGTGCGGCATATGCCGCGGGTTTCAGCTAGTTCTTAAATATTTCATCAAAAAGTAGTTTTCTGCAATTGATTTTTTGCCGAAATATTAATAAAACACCATCTAAGCTATGCATTTACCACAAACTACACCGATTACTTTTCGAATGAAAGGAAAATGTTAGCTTTGAATGTATTTCTGAAAAATTATTTAACTGTTAAAAAGTATATTAACATTGTATTACTATTTAAAAACCTGACTAGTCTTTTTACATTTAGGACTATCTAAATACTTAAGAAATATGTAAATAATTTTACAATAGCATTTACTTATGGCAGGTATATTCAAATATTAAAAGAAATTAAATATTATGGATATAAAATTTTTTCTTCAAACAAGTATTTAGTACTTAAATATATTCGATCTTCAAAAAACATTTATTATTTAGTAGTTAGACTCTAAAGTTCCCATAGATGTGTGCCCAATTTTGCTTTGTTATGGAGTTACAATCTTCAGAATGGAAGGGGGGCGTGTTTCCATATTATCAGTTTTTACAAATAATCTAGTTATCATGAGTGTCAGGGAGGTAGCGTTGTCAATTGATTGTGTAATTCATAATTACAGCAATAAATTATAAATGTTTCTAATGTGTTAAAAAAATCTGCCATCTTATGAAAGTGGATGATTTTTCCTCTACAAAGCTTGATGTATTAGCGTTTATAAACAAATTTAAATATAAAAAAATACAGATGAAAGCCTCTACAGAATGCCATCATTTGGAAGTGATGTAAAACCGTGGGTCCCAGGTTACTACGATGTGTAGCTTGTAAAAGATCCCTTGATATGGTTGGAATTCCAAAGTTTCGACAAAATTGTATGTAAAATTTTGACTATTTGACCACAGCAGTCGCTGTCTGCAACAAACAAACTTCATAATGAAGCAAAATCGAACACATACTCAGGATTTTTTCTTATGTTGAAGCCACAGAATATTTCCTTCAATTTTTTTACACATTTGTGAATCGTGCACTCATCCGGTATGCAAACAGATACGACTATAAACCGACAGTAGATAAAAAGCTTATTGATTTAAAAGTCTTCACTCTAATTTAGACAAAACTGAAATGCAAAAAGAGGCTAGTCTTCTCTTCAATAATTCTTACAAACTTTACATCTAACGAAAAATCGGAAGGCTCTTAGGAAAATCATTTTGGTCACAACTTCCAAATACAAACTGAGTATCTACTGAGTCCTTCAAGTGAAGTTACCGTTATTTCTGAAAGTTGTAGCGCGGAAAATAGTGGTAGTGGTAATAATTCGAGTATTCCAGTGCAAAAGCTACGAATTGCATCAAGTTTAGTACTTTGTACAGATTCTGTTACAAAGATTTCATCAAAACTTCCTGCAACTGAAATTAAATTTGATAAAAACCAGATTTATGAAAGTTCCAAAAGAAATGCAGTGGAGGAATATGTAAGTAGGAAGGAGGATGTTAGGGTAAGATAGAAATATAAAAACACATTTTTGTTAAAAATTTCCATGGTATACTTTTTTCACAATCGACATTTGTGTATCTTTTTTAGATAGGAAAAGTTGAAACAAATAAGAAAAGAGTACTTGTAAATTCTGGCATAATACTGTTATTAATTTCGAACGGCATTTACTTAGACATCATGCAGAAGAAAAAGTTAGAGTTTTTAAAATTGTCAACGAAATCAAAAGAGGATAAAAATACTAGGAGAAAAATTATAGCTTTGCTGCGGTAGGAACTGCAGTTTGAAGCTTTTGTACACAATAAATAAATTGATCCAAATAAACTGCCTTGTGCCCATTGTAAACGTTTGATTGCGGTATAGTATTTAAGACGGCATTACAAAGTATGATAAACCAATAAACGAAAGTGGTCGCACAGTTCAACATCGTATACAATTCCAAACTTTAGTGGCTTGTGCTGCTGAATTTGGAAATACTACGGGTACTTTAAAAATCAAGAACGAAGTAATTCCCAAAATGAAAGCTGACAAAATATCGTTTGTCGCAAAGAATTCGACACTTTTGGGGAAAATTATTTAAAAGAACATAAACGAGCCCAAATTGCTTCCTCTTGTTCAAATAAATTAAGGAAATGTTCTAGATTACTGATAGAAGTGTGTCGATGAACTGATAAGAATAAACCTTTTTTTCTTTGATATGTTAAATACTGCCCTATTTGATACTGTTGCTGCCAGTGGATGAGCCATCAGTGGCTACAATGAAGTAACAAAAAACTTTAAAGCTCCGACTTTGACTATGCATTTAGGAACCTTACTGAAGCAGCTGTCTTTAACAAATGATGTAATTAAATTTGGAAATCATATTTCACAAACTGCCGAGGAGAATGCGGCAATTTTAAAACAAGAACAAACAAATGAGAAGTGTTTTAAAAAATTAGTTTACTCTACTCTATCACTAATGATTTTATTTAATCGACGAAGAATTTGAGACGCCCAGTACCTTGGTATTCACTCGTATTTAAAAGACTTGATGTCAACTAACCAAACTGGGTATATGGAACAATTAACAAAATCCGAAAAGGTACCACTTATAAAAGAATCGTTGCAGGTGGGAAAGGAAGGAGGGCGATTATACTATTTCCGAAAAATGTACAATGTACAATGTTATTACAAATAAGAGGTGAAACCAAGGGCGTAGCCAGGGGGAGGCAAGGATGGGCATTTGCCCACCCCTAAAAAATTTAATGAGCAAAAGACTTTGATTTATAATCACTTTTACGATTCATATTCTACAAGATATTTGAAAACTGGGCTATAATAGGTTATACTTCTAATTTTAATTAAAAACAACTAAGAAAAAAGAACTCGTACGACCCGATCCATTATATACTGTACCATCGAGCTGTACAGGTTGCAACAGGAAGGTTATTTCGTTCTGAGAAAAGTGCAGCTCGTGATGTAAATGTCAGTGTCAAAAAATGTATGCAATGAATTGAACAATGTGATAGCCGTGAATGGTTTTAAACAATGTCTGTGGCAGTAGAGTGGTTTGCAAATAATGAGAAAATCTTATAACATAAAATCGGTGCTCTCTTTGTATGTTTGGGTGTAACTATGTTCACTATCTCCTTCGAAGATACTGGACCAATTAAGTTGTATGATGGCTTAAAAGTTTGCTAATTTTTAGACTTAGATCATAGGCCGGTTTTTAATTTCAAAAAAAGTGCGAAAAAGTTGTAATTTAATTAAATCGCGTCTATGGGCATGGGCTGTGCTACGGCAGTTGGTGCCTTGGGTGATTCACTATGTTCATATACTATTACAGCAGCTGTTCATTCAAGCAAGTATAGTTGGTCTGGCGGTAGAATGCCTGCCTATAAGCCGTTCACGATCTTTTTGGGTCAAGTGAGGCTATGACCATCTAGTAATTTTGTTGGCAGAACCTCTGTTGCAACTAAACTCCCTCATGGAAATTGACACTTTTTGTGTTAGATTAGGTTGTTTTCAGTTTAAGGTTATATTTTATGAATAGGTACATTGTTGCCGGATATTCTCTAGTCTCCACATCGACTCGCGTTCTTTTAAATTTGGTCTGTCCTTTTTAAATTGGAAGTAGCATCGTTTAATGGAATTTTTTTTGTTGTAACAAATTTATTTTGGGCATTTTGACTTTTCCTTTGACGAAAATTAAAATTATTTTTACACATTTGATAAATCATTTATTTTCTTACTAATATTAAAATAATAAATCTGGCAATGTGGTGGCAAGAAAATGTCGAACAGACACTGACAGAAAAAAAATGTTGCATCCGCTACATCATCGAATCAGTTAGTCCAACATGAAAAGAAAAAATCATAGCCAACTCTGTCCCAAAAAGATCGTGAACGGCTTATACCACGTGAGCGGCCCAGGTTCGATTCCTGGCCGAAGCATACTTTTTTTAAAAATTTATATTAATGAATCTCTCTTGATTTAGCGAACCGAAGCGTAGTTCAGGTGACTCACTAGTAATAAATAAAAATACAGTTATTTTGAAAAAACAAAATTCAATGAGTGCCAATTAATGAATGTATATGATGCGCTTGCATGATAATATTCATGGCACAGTAGCAAAAACCTTCGCTCGCACAATAACACTGAATGAGCGCATTTGTTTCACTTCCAATATTTCAGTGTGCCTTTTGGATTACCTGCTATAATTTGAGTAATTCTAAAAATCAAGCAGAACTGTGGTACAATCCCTGGCGGAATAAAAACTTAGAAAAGAAGAACTGCAAGAGTTAGAACTAGCAGAAGTAAAATAAAATAGGCTTCCATAATTAAACTATGCTTTGCACATTTCCTTGGTTCAACCGTGTACAACATGCACCATTGAAAGGTCCTCTAGTGCTTTGCGTAGAGTGAAAATCTGGTTACGGTCAACATTATCAGAAAACCACTTTATTAGGCTATGTACGTTGAATGTACACAGAAAAATAATACTTGAAAGAAGTGGGGAACTGGAAGATAAAGTCTTAAAAAAGTTTGCGAAAACTAAATTATAATTTTTTGCTGATTATAAAAAAGTAAACAACAATAATATGTAATAATAATAGTTAATTGTGTATATAATTTTTGCCCCCCTCTAACTGGAACCCTGGCTACGCCCTTGGGTGAAACCAAAATCTTTCCAGAAGAAAACCCTCATGTCAAAGACCATTGGGTTAGGGCAGAAGTTGCTATTAGATTTGTCAATTCCTGCAAATTAGAGCACCCCGGAACAATAACATCCAATTGTTTACGAAAACAAGTTGCTACATTAATGCAAACAATTAATTTACAAAAAGACCAATATTCTCAATATCTTCTAATTTGTACAACTGATGAAGCAACCTAAAATTGCGAAACGTTTTGTGTTTTAAACTTTTAACTTATTAATAAACATGTTTACGACTTGTGATTTTTTATTTTTCAAAAAATAATTAAAATCATGCATTCTTGAAATTTCACATAATTTCAAATTCTTTTCGACATTAATTTTCTCCACATTAATAACATTAAAATTATAAATGTCATTTCTTATTTTGAATTAAAAAGACCAATACTCCCAATTTGCTAAATTTATGGGACACACAGAAAAAACACATCAAGACTATTATGAGTAAGTGTTTAAGTAACATATTCACATTATTTGAACCCAACGTCTGGTTAAAACCTTTCGTGCTCATAGTGCCCTTTGTTAGAGTAACAGCTGTGTCAACAGTATAAATTTGAATGTCCACTGATGCTTTTTATAATAGCAAACGCTTTAATTTCCTCAATAAATTGAGGGTACGAAACTTTTAATTCAAATGTAATTTTTTCCCTATTTTCATTGGCATTGTCGAAACTAGGATTTATAAAGCATAGGCCGCTGTTTAAACTCTTTCCACATACTTAACATGGAAAACTATTACCCGATAGTTAAATAACAAATTTGTGACCCTCTTGTGTTTCAATTCGCCATTATGGCGGCAACACTTAATGTTTTTCTATTCTAAATCTATCTTTCGGCATTTATAGTAACATAGTTTAGGTGATACTTTTTACATTTACAGAATAACACAAGACGTATATCAAACGGCAAAAGTTTCTAAGTTGCTGACTAAAGACGAGGGAATGAAATATAAAGGAAATTATTGGCAGATATCGACACAGGACCCAATGTGGAAATTTTGCCAGCAAATGACCACTCTGAGGGTGAAGGCAATCCACCAATACATAGTTCTAGCCGAACTTTTGATGACAATAGCGATGGTTCGTGTATTTCAAACCGTGTTACAATAACAAAACAAATTGCTGCTAATTCAAGACAAATTGTGAAATCTCGATTAGTAGGCCACGATGATCAACCGATAGCTAGTACAAGCCAAATAAATAATGGCAAAGACGATGGTTCTTCCAAGCAAATTCTTCTTCTTCTTCTTTTTCTTATACCCTTTCAGGATGTCGGATGTGAGGTCCAGTCCTTCCACTCCTTTTGGTTCTTTGCCATTCTTTTCATATCTGCCAATGTTTTTCCCCTCTTGATGCCAATTTCTTCAATCCTTTGTATCGACCGCTTGCTGGGTCTACCCCTTTTCCTCTTTCGTCCTCCTGTTGACTCTGTGATCTTTTTTAGTAGCGATTGTTCATCTTTTCTTATTATATGGCCATACCATCTTAGTTGCTTCCTTTCTATAAAGTCCATTATTCATTCTTGTCTTAGAGTATGTTTAATTCTTTCGTTCGTCTCTCTATCCCATTTGGTCTTCCCCGCGATTCTTCTTAGGAACTGCATTTCAACTGCATTGATCTTGCTTTCATGTTTTTTGTTTATGGTCCATGTCTCACTCCCGTATGTTAATGTTGGTCTCGCTATTATGTTGTATACTTTCAATTTCACTTGCTTGTCTATTTCTTGTTTTTGTAATATTGGTTTGTTGATTGTGTAGTATATGTTCCTCGTCTTTTTCATTCTATGTGCTATGTCCACTTCTATTCTTCCATCATCTGTTATTATTGAACCAAGATATTCTACTGCTGTGACTACTTCTATTGTATTCTCGTTTATTTCTATTTTTCTTACCATCTCCGTTTTTTTGTTATTTATAATCATCATTTTTGTTTTGTTAGTGTTTACCTCCATTCCCATGTTCTCTATTTCTTCACTCCATATTTTAACCAGTCCCTTCATTTTATTGTGAGTGTCTGCTATAAGTATTATATCATCTGCGTACATTAGATTGTCTACTTTGATTGGCCTTAGTTGGTAATGTCCTATTTGTGATTGCAGATGTTGTGTTTTTGTTCTTGTATTTAATAAAATTTTGTCCATCACTGTTATAAATGTGGACTAAGGCTGTCTCCCTGTTTTATTCCTTTTGTCATAAAGAACGTGTCAGAAGCTTCTCCGTTCATATGTACTCTTCCTTTGACATTCTGGTACATGTTCTTAATATTTCTGATGAGTTTCCTTGGTGTTTGTAATTCCGATAAATACCTCCATATGTGACTTCTATTTATATTGTAAAACGCTGCCTTTATATCTATGAGTGTAACAAACACCTCTCCTCCTCTTTCTATTGCTCTTTCTGTTATATTTCTTATTATGTGTGTGTTGTCTGTTGTTTGTTTTCCTTGTCTGTACGCTGCTTGTTCATCGGCTATCTTATGACCTATGTAGTGTATTAGTTTCTTCTGTAGAATCTTCGTATACATTTTAAATACTGTAGAGGAAAGGCAGATGGCTCTGTAGTTTTCACATTTTCCTGTTTCTCCTTTTTTGTAGATTGGAATAATTATGTTGTTTTCCCAATCCTCTGGTATCCGTTCTTCTTTCCATGCTTTCTTAAATATTTCATGTATCTATATCTTCCCTTTAGGGCCCATGAATTTTATCATCTCTGCCTCGACAACATCTGCTCCCCCTGCCTTGCCTAGTTCAAGTGTACCAATTGCCTCTTCTACATCCTTCATTCCGATATCTATTGCGTTTTCTTGTTGTTCCTCATCTGTATCTTCGTATTCATCTTGCTCTTCCTGTTGGTTTCAGTTTTCTTCAAATTTTTCCTCGTAGTATTCCTTCCATACTTGTAGAATTTCTGTTGTTTCCGTTTTTAATTCATTGTTTTTGTTTCTTATTCCTCTTACTTCTTTTCCTTTGTTTCCTCTTATCTTTTTTACTATTCCCCAAAAATGTTTGATGTTTTTAGTATATAATTCATCTAGTTCCCGTCCGAACTCTTCCCAGCATTGAGTCTTTGCTTTTCTTATGTCTATTTTGTCTTTGTTTCTTTTTCTTATATATTTTTCTTTGTCCTCATGGTTTTTGGTGTATATATATTTTTTCCATGCTTTTTTCTTCTCTCTAATTGCTCTCTTTACCTCTTCGTTCCACCATCTGGTCCTCTTGGTGTCTTGTTTAAATTTCTTTATTCCGCAGATCTGTCTGGCGTTCTTTATAAGTGTTTCTTTGAATATTTTCCATACTTCTTCCACTGTCCCCGCCTTTCTTTTTAGTTCAAATTTTTCGAGTTCGGCATCTGTGTTATTCTTGTACTTTTCTGCCCTCTCGTATTCTTTTTTGTCTTCTTCTGTAATATTTATGTTGTTTATTAATGCTCTTACTAATCTTTGTTGGGTGGGGAGTTCTGCTTCTCCTATTGTTTTCACTTCATCTATTTTTTGTTCCAGTTCCCTCGTGTATACCACGTAGTCTATGAGGCTTCTTGCTCCTCGTTCGTCTGCTACATAAGTGTATTTTTCCTCTAGTAGTTGGTACCAAAATGTATTACCGACTAATAGGTCATTTGCTATAGAGAATTCGGAAATTTTTCTCCTATTTCTGTTCTGTATCATTTCTCCGAATTGTCCCAAACTGCCTAATCCTGTGTTTATGTTGCTACCTACCCTTGCATTCCAGTCCCCTAAAATCATTATTTTGTTACTCTTTTCTTTCGCTCTATCGCAATTTGTAGTTGTTCGTAGAATTCTTCCCTCTTATTTACTTCTGCTCCCTCTACTGGAGCATATATTTGTATTATGTGAAAAATTTGACCCAAGTCTACTTCTAATGCTATTATTCTAGTATTGATTGATTCTGCTTTTATTACTCTTCTGTTTAATCTATCGGCAATAATAATTCCCACTCCTTCTTTACTTCTTTGTCCCGGATCTGTTCCTGAGTAATATAACGTATAATCATTTGTTAGCTTTATATTTCCTTTTCCTTGTTTCTTCGTTTCACTTTTTCCTAAAATATCTAATTTGAACCTACTAATTTCTTCCGTTATTTCTATCTCCTTTCCGTTTAATGAAGTTATATTCCATGTCCCTATGTTTATTTTATTAACGTCTTTCTTTACCGCTGGAATTCTTCTTTCGTGTTTTCTTTCTGTTTGTTTCTTTTGCTATTGTATCATAATTCTTTGATATCTTGTTTTCTGCATTGTTTTTATTTTTATATGTTGTTCCTGTATAATTATATTTTTTCTTCTTATCTAAATCTTTAACCTTTTTCATAGCCATTTCTTCTTCGGTCGTCATCAGAGATTTCTTTGTAACTACGTTTGCTCGTTTTTTGAAAATCTACTCGTCTTCGTTATCTTGAGTAGTTTTTCTCGTAGTTCCACCTCATCGTTGCTTTCTGGAGGTCTTGAGGTCTCTTTTTCTGAGGTACT
The DNA here is from genome assembly GCA_940337035.1 of Agriotes lineatus. Taxonomy (NCBI): domain Eukaryota; kingdom Metazoa; phylum Arthropoda; class Insecta; order Coleoptera; family Elateridae; genus Agriotes; species Agriotes lineatus. The sequence continues at coordinate 264,123 of CALNHX010000744.1, read as the reverse complement.
TTTCGGATTGTCCATACTTAAGTCATCTTCCATTCTCTTTTGGCTATCTCTTATCATCTCTTCTCCATCCTCTGCTTCCTCCTCATATGCGTTTTTCCTATCCTGCTTATCCAGTTGCTTTAGTCTATCCAGTGAAACTACCTCTCCATTTATTACCACTCTATTATATCTTAGGATGACATGATGACCATTTTGCCTATATTGTTTCATATATGTTATTAATTCCCTCCGTTGTTCCTGAATTTCTTTTGAGTAGTCTTCCTCGAGGTAGATTTTGGTGCCCTTTAGTTTTTTTGTTGCTTTTAGGATCTCTAGCTTTTTATTCCAGCTTCTTAACTCTATACTTATTGGTCTTTTTCCTCTCTTCTGTTCACTTCCTAATCTTCTTATCTCTGTTATTTCCTCTTCCATATTTACAATTATGTCCATATCGCGTAGAATTACTCTTACTTTCTCCTTTAAATGGATATCTTTCTCCTCTGTATGTTCCTCCACTCCGTGTATGATTATTTTATTTTTCCTTATTTCTCTCTCTAACATTTCGATTCTTCTTTCTTGCAATAAAAGTTCTTGTTTCAGTGACTTATTTTCCGTGTTCAATTTTGCGTTATCATTTTTTAATTTATTAATTTCCTCCTGAAATTTATCGAACTTCTTTTCCATTCTCACGTTACTGTTTTCTATATTTTCTAATTTACTGTTTATTTCCTGTAATAGTTTCATCATACTCTGTGGTTCTACACCGCTTTCCTCCATTTCTACACGTAAATTTAATAACTTTAATAATTTGACTTGTGACAGTTGAAAATGAGAATAAACTTCAGGCCGGGTCTGTTTTCTCTGCGTCAAATTTGTACGACACGATAAGCGGCTGACCCGGATCTGCTCCGCGGAGGTTGTCGCACGCTTCTAGCCGTCTTTTGAATTTCGTTCTAAATGTCCTTAACACTGTTTTTTCCTTCCTTACCTCAATGTTTTCTCCTTGCTGCTATCTTGTTATGCTAATTGCAAAGTGTTTTACCTTAAAATGCATAGAATTTGTACGACACCATAAGCGGCCGACCCGGATCGGCTTCGCGGAGGTCGTTGCCCGCTTCTTGCCGTCTTTTGTAGTCCGTAATAAATGACCTTAAAACTGTATTTTCCTACCTTACTTCAATGTTTCCTCCTTGCTACTATCTTGTTACACTAATTGCACGGTGTTTTACTTTAAGATTCTGGATTAATTTGTGTAAAATCACTTATATTTAAACTCGCGAAATCAGCTGTGTTTCTACACTTGTATCCAGGACCGGACCCCAAGCAAATTTAATAAACAAAAAAAATATATTGCTTCTGGTATAAGAGTGCGGTGGACAGAATAATAAAAGCAAATTGTAACATTCTTCTTTAAACGTCACATTAAATTAAAACAAGCCCCAAAAAAACAAGAATGTTTGCAACTTATAGAAGAAAATAAGAATTTATTCAATGTAAGGATAAAAACATTTGTATACAATGCTTAGAAAACCTAATAATAAAATCACAATTACTTATTAATATCATAAAAATAATAGTAACATTTCTATTAAACTAACATGTTATTGTTCTGCTATTTCGAGTTTGCAATTACAAATTGATATCTACTTAGGATACATTATAATATATTGTACATGAGCATTTTCTCTATGAATCTATACCTTTTTCTTTATGTACTATTTCTATGTTACACTCGACAAAATGAAAATAAAATATTAAAAACATACACTGCTTTGAAGTTTTCTACATAAATAACCAGTTCGATTGTCAAGATTTAGCATTATTTTCGAGTTAAAAATGCACAAGTTATTGCATTATATTGTCCATAGATACACATTTTTATTTTTAAAATTTACAGTTTGAGCATTATTCATGCCTATATTAAATTTTGTACGTTATGCTAAGAATACAAATTAAAAAAAAACAAATTATGTTGTAGTTTGCAGTTTTCAAGGCATGCATGTATAACGTCCCGTTTCTGTTTTATATTTTGTTTAAAATTTTTGGGAAACAATCTAAATGGTTTTCAGTTTTAAAAACTTAACCATATTTACAAACGAAAATAACAGAACAGAGAACCAATTAACCAGTGGGTCTCAGTGCTATAAATTTTACAAGAAAAATAGTGACACCCTGTAGAAAATTAAAACATCTCATCTGAAGGTAAGTTGTTTAATTTTCTCTTCGTTTCTTGGTAAATCTGGTTTTTGCAATTTATTTCACCGCTTTTGCAAAAAAAAATTATAACAAAAGCATTATTATGGAATTTAAAATAAATTTAGTCCAAAATAGATTTTCCGTAAAATGATGTGCACATGTAGCTGCTGATTTACATTTCTATTCTAAAAATTTTTGCCGCTGCACCGATATAAAATCATTGTAATATCTGAGAACATTGAAACATATCTAAATTTCGGACTGAATTGGAATCGTTGCGACATTGCCACATAGGAGGTAATGGTACCTTCTAATATAACAAACGTATAAGTATTAACTAAAGTGTAAGTTTCAAGAGAAGTTTGTGACTATTCCGCCTCCATAAATAATTTTATCAAACGTTAGGAGTCGCTATGATTCGTGTTGAAATGCTTCAATACTGTAAAAACGTGGTCGCCTCAAGCACGTAAAATTGGATTTCACACACTCATGACTTAGCACTCGAAGGTGTATATGCACTACATGAATCTATATACATACATATATATTTTAATGATATGATTTGTTTCCGTAGGTTTTAATGTACAATTAAATAAATAAATGTAATAAAATAAATGATTACATCCTAGCAAGTATTATTAAATAATAAGAACTAATTCAAACACATTTGCTATCAAATTTAATATTTGGATCCTTTAATAATAAATTAGACTACTGGGATTGTTTCAATGCGAACCTTATAGCTAATGGGACTAAAGTAGAAAATATAGCATTCCAACCTCATAAATTGTGCCAAACAGATGCGCTTTTCTTAAAGAAACAGTTCAGTACTAGGCCATTATACGTTTCCTTGGTGACAACAAAAGCGTAAGTAACTAAACGCCACAAAACAAAATACTTAAGAAATGCTTTTGCCGAAAGTTGATATAAAATAGGCGCCACATCAATAAGTTAAGGAATAATGCTTTCTAGAATCATTTTTCTGACCTATTCTGCTGTTCCTGCAATGGTTAATAGGGCACCAAAGAATCTCACAGTGAGTTCCCTGTTGCTGTAGGCTCCTGCGCTAAAGAATATGGCTGTAATAAACCACACACCTCGCTTCGTTGGCTCAGGAATTTTCTCGGTTGCTACTCTGCATCACTCAGTCTTTTGCCCCATCCTAGGACTCCCAAACTTCAATTACGCTACCTGCTCGTCCAACACTCTTTTGGCCACCAACTACAGTGTTCATACTCTGAATGCTTTAAAAAAATATGGAAATAGTGACCCAAATTTTTGAAAATAAGTACCAAATAGTGACCTATTGTGTACATTAAACCAGTGCGCTTGGACAAATATATACTTTATTTATATATTTATTATATTATTACATGGGTTTATTTTATATTGATCTCGGAAAAAAGAATTGCATCTTACACCTTATAACTTAACTTGGCATATAATGAACAAGAAAACTACTTATTTGATATAATTTTTTTTTAAAGATGATTCGATTTAACTTCGTTTTCCTTTTTTGTATCGTTGTTTGAACTTTTTCAATTTCTGCATCTATTGCTCTCTCTTCTTCTATCCGTTTTTTTACGCTGTCTATCATGGCTTGAGCCACATTTGCACCTACTAAATCTTCGCTCTTCAAGAAACGTTTCAACTTATTGTGTGCTTCGTTTAACAGTCGCTGCGAAGTTTGCTTTTGATAACTTGCAAGAGAAGAATATAATTTAATTATTTTACTTGTTGAATCAATTAATTCGGTTCCAAATAGTAACTAACTTCTTTAAGTTGTCTTTTTAAATTTTTTTCCTGTTCTGCTATGGATTTGTTTTCTCTTTCAATTGCCTTTTGGGCTTCCTCCTGCTGTTCCTTAATCTTTTTAGCTTCTGCAGTTAATCTTGCTTTCTCTTCAGCATCTCTTTTTTTAGTTTCTGCGGGCTAGTTCAGTCTTTGTAACCAATCCTTTAGTAATAGGTACAAGTTCCAGTTTATTGTCATACCGTCTCATTCCATCTGCTATATGAAGCAAATTGTTTAACATTCTCTTACACAATAATGCTCCATCCTTTGTAAGAATTTTACCGGACCTTGAAAAACCCCTCTCCACATCTGAGTTGCCATGCGTAATAGCTAAAGCGGCTTTAATCAACACTGCTAAGTTTTGGTATTTTTCTTTGCCCGTTGCTGTCTTTAAATGAAAAATTTGATCCCAATACACATCTATACGTGAATTACTATCAAAGTTGCAATAAATTCCACTCATCAGCAATTGCTTCAGTTTTCATATCAAAAAAGGGCATAGCTATTAAAATTTTTAATATTTCTGAAGCACTGCGTCGTAATTTGATACGACTGGGGTGTAAACATCTCAAATGCTTTAATAAATTACTATTTTCTAATGAGGAGCTCTTCAATAAATGAGTGCAAGCATATTTATAGTGAGTCCTGATGCTGCGGTATATTTCAAGTTTTTCGCTTTCGTTTTCTATTTTTGAAATTTCCTTTTTGACCTCTTCCCCTATATCATTTTATTTATTTGTAAGTAATTATCGCTGTGAAGTATTTCTTGTGCATTTATTTTCGTGGACTCGAGTGATTTTATTGCGCTTTCTTTACAAAATTGCATGGTTAAGGTTTTAATTAATATTATTAGCTTTGAATGTAGTATGTGAATTTGAGGGTCACTATTTTGAAAAGTCAAGCTAAATTTTTCAAACAATTTAGAACTCGAAATTACAAATAATATTTCAATTTTAATTGAGGAATTTTTTAAAATATTTATTATGCTTTTATACGTAGTTTATTGTGGAAATATAACGTTTAAAATAATCAATAAGAGCAGGCCATTATTCAATTAGTCTTTCTGCAGCTGGATCTGATGAAAGCCGTTTAGTATGGAGTGGTACATTCATCTTTTCTTGCGATATTTGGTAATCTTGCTGGCTTATCCTTGAAAAAGTATTTTACTGCTATCAATAAATCAGCACAGTTGCTTCCAGAAACATCTAGTCCGTTAAGAAATGCATTATGCACTAAATGCAAATTGCAAGTGCCAATGTTAATTAAACCTTTACCCCTTATTTCTAAAATGCTCTCATCGATTAGCCTAAAAACGGTTTTGTTAACATTAGGCCCGTCGGATCCCAACATAATAATTTTATTCCTAGATAAATTTGCATCATCCAAGGCTGAATTAATTTGTTTCGCCAAATCACCACCAGTTGCATGTCCAATAACTGTAGTACATAAATGGCGCGAATTTATTTGTTGATCAGTGTTAGACCAATATATAACTTTTAGCTGCAGTTCTTTGTGCCCTCCTTTATTAGTGGTTTCATCGTAACATAATGAAAAATACAAACCTATTGGGAAATTTCTAGTCAAATTCGCTAAATTGCTAAAACACTAAAGTGTGAAAAATACATTACATTGTACATCGTCTAACAAAATATCCTTGAAATAGGGCCCTAAAATGACATTTTTGTAGGAGACATGGAAAATTTTTCACTAAAACCTTCTGGAAACATGGCTGCAAATGTATGTCCAATGCCTTCACAACTGTTCATTGGATAATTATGCACAACAGCACGTAAAGTCCATAGTATTTCTGTCTTTACTGCAGCCTCTTTAGGAGAATGTAAGTGCATTTGATTTGAATGCGTCTTCATGGATTTATTTTCGTCATTACTACTTATAGGCCAGTCGATAAGTCTTTTAAAATGGCTGTTAGCGGGAGTAATTCCGGACAAGCTGGAATAAATTTTAATCTGTTCTGTTGGGACTCAGAAAATATATATTAATTTTGCACCCCTTGACAGGCCCGGATTTAACCGCTATGCTTAAAAAAAGGTCTAAATTTCGATATTTTTCCTAATATTAGTGAATATCTCGATTAGTATCAACTTTTGAGCAAAATGCGTAGTTGTCAAAATTAAAGAAGAGTAAATTCTCTGCAAAAAATGTTCTATACATTTTTGTCATACGTTCGCTTGTTTCGAATTCATAGGCGTCGAAATATATTTTTTTCGAGCATATGCTTGTTACTTTCTTTTACGATAAAAGAAGTATTAGATTCACCCCAAAAATTCGAAATTGAGTTTTCAACAGATCTTCACGTTTTAAAGTGCCCTGAACCCAAAAAACATGTTTTTGTTTATTGCTCTGTCTGTATGACTGTCTGTCTGTGTGTCTGTTTGTGAACAGAATATCTCAAAACGAAAAGAGGTATGACGTTGAAACTTCATATATAAGTTTTGTATACTATCTAGATGCGACAGCAAGCTTTTGAAGAAAATCGCATAACCGGAAGTAGGTGTTTACTCTTGCAATTTTTCAGTTTTTTTTAATTTTTTCAAAAACGGCTAGAACGATTTTTTTCAAACTTTACAATTTTATTAAATTTTTAATGTGTATTGATGTGAGCTAGGCAATTTTTCAGTCGAATACCTCTAAAATGGGTTTCTTTTGTTTTCTTTTCCAATTTTTTTTATTAACTCCTATTTTAAATAGAACACCCAGTATATTATTACATTCTTGAATTCAGCTTAAAATTTTAGAGAAAATTTGTCTCTTGAGCTAACGCTCTATTGTGTACGGTTTCTGTACAAATTGCAATTTTTGAAAATCTTTGACAAATGCTTGTATGTGTGTATGTATAATACTTGCGGTGTAGAAGCTGCTGCTTTATGTGCTTGCATCTGGCGGTACAATGCTCAACTTGCCCCGGATTCGGGATACAAAGTTAAAGATTAAAAATCAAATTTTGGTTAATAGGCCAGTCGATAAGTCGTTTGAAATGGCTGTTAGCGGGAGTAATTCCGGATGATTCAATTAGGGACAACATTTTATTTCTGCATGCATTTAGTGGCTGCGATACTGTTTCCGCACTATGCAGGCAGGGGAAAATAAAGTTCGTTAAACTTCTACAGAAAGAGAAAAACTTACAGAAGGCTGTTCAAATTTTCAAAGACCCAAACGCGTCCCCAGAGGAAATAGATAAAGTGGGAGAACAATTTCTTCTTCTTCCGTATGGATCAACACACTGTGTATCATTGAACAGGTATAGATACCAGTGTTTCGTACAATCTATTAACAGAAGTTTACCAGATCTAGCATCATTACCACCAACCAAAGACGCAGCTCGCTTGCACTCGCTCCGTACTTACAACCAAATTCAGCTATGGTATGGAAACGAAAAATCACCTTTCGAGTGGGGATGGAGAAATTCAAAGAATGGATTAATGCCCATTCCCACTGTACAAGACGCAGCTCCCCAAGAATTACTGAAACTAATTTCTTGTAAATGCGCCAAAGGTTGTAATGTATCTTGTCGCAAAGCAGGTTTTCATTGCTCAGTAATATGTGGTTTCTGTCAGGGCAAATCTTGTTTGAATACTGTGGACGTGATCGAAGTAGACGACGAAGACGACGACGAGGACTTGCATATCGATCTAGAACAATCAATAGAACATTCCCAAGATTATGAAGCAAATTCGGAACACGAGACAGATATTGTTGAAAGTCAAAGTGATATTGAACAACCACCAACATCAAAAAGGCAAAAAAAATTGATGAGCAGTCAACTTCAAAAGAAACTTGAAGTTAGCAAAGTTGGAATAGTGGAACATCAATAATAATTAAAAAAAATCTGGTGTGATACACGCACACAACTTCCTTTCATAGTGATTTTATAATTAGCCAAAATTTGATTTTTAATCTTTAACTTTGTATCCCGAATCCGGGGCAAGTTGAGCATTGTACCGCCAGATGCAAGAACATAAAGCACCAGCCTTTACACCGCAAGGTAAAACGAGGTTATCGATTATACATACATACATAACTACATACATTCAAGCATTTGTCAAAAATTTTCAAAAATTGCAATTTGTACAGAAACCATACAAAATAGAGCGTTAGTTCAAGAGACAAATTTTCACTAAAATTTTAAGCTGAGTTCAAGAATGTAATAATATACTGGGTGTTCTATTTAAAATAGGAGTTAATAAAAAAAGTTGGAAAATAAAACAAAAGAAACCCATTTTAGAGGTATTCAACTGAAAAATTGCCTAGCTTACATCAATACACATTAAAAATTTAATAAAACCGTAAAGTTTGAAAAAAATCGTTAGAGCCGTTTTTGAAAAAATCCAAAAAAACTGAAAAATCACAAGAATAAACACCTACTTCCGGTTATGCGATTTTCTTCAGAAGCTTGCTGTCGCATCTAGATAGTACACAAAACTTATATATGAAGTTTCAACGTCATACCTCTTTTCGTTTTGAGATATTCTGTTCACAAACAGACACACAGACAGAGCGACACACAGACAGAGCGATGAACAAAAACATTTTTTTTGGGTTCAGGGCACTTTAAAACGTGAAGATCTGTTGAAAACTCATTTTCGAATTTTTAGGGTGAATCCAATACTTCTTTATCGTAAAAGAAAGTAACAAGCAGATGCTCGAAAAAAATATATTTCGACGCCTATGAATTCGAAACAAGCGAATATATGACAAAAATGTATAGAACATTTTTTGTAGAGAATTTACTCGTCTTTAATTTTGATAACTACGTATTTTGCTCAAAAGTTGATACTAATCGAGATATTCACTAATATTAGGAAAAATATAAAAATTAGGACCTTTTTTTAAGCATAGCGGTTAAATCCGGGCCTGTCAAGGGGTGCAAAATTAATATATATATTCTGAGTCCCAACAAAACAGATTAAAATTTATTCCAGCTTGTCCGGAATTATTCCCACTAAAATGTACTTGTCGACTGGCCTATTATAGGATTATCAATTTGCAAAAGTAACTGGTTAGGGCCAAATTCAAGTTTGAATTGTTCTATATGTTTATTGCCTTTTGCATGTTGATTAAGAGCTTGAAAACCTTTACATATAGGCACTTTCTTGCTGCAGACAATGCAAAATGCATTTTCGCTATCAAATTTCTTCGCCCAAATTTGAACAAGGGTTCCCTGGCAATCTTGCTGTTGTAACCACTGTTCTTGGAAATGGTATTTCCCCACCTCTACCATTAGCACTGTAGAACATTTTCTTAATGTGCACTATCTAATAATTTAAAAATTAAAAAATTATACTTAGTTAATCAAAAAACACTAATCACCGGGAGAGCTACGTGCAACTATAACAAACTATAACAAGAAGTGGTCTGATCTGACTGCTCAGGTTCCTTAATTAAAAACGCAAATTCAGTATTTTGTCTACATCCACATAAGATGACCCTTTTCACTCCCACACACTTCTTTATCATATTACAGTATCAGCCACAAGCACCTATAAGCGGCAAATAAAAGTACAAAATAACTTATTCAATAGCATGTTGGAAACCAAAATCTCAATATGCCGCATATTAATAATAAAATTAGGCTGAAGTAACAATTTTTAACATTTTATTAGATTAGAAATGTAAAATGAAATATGTAATGAAATTAGGTACTGATAGTGAGAAACGGTCAAAAATTGGCACAAATAGTGACTTCTGTAAGAAATATGTGCCAGTACCTAGTATGAACCCTGCAACTAGGTACCGATCGACCAACTCCACACTATTTTACCTGGGCAGAAGCACTACCAAACACTTATACAACTTTTAATGAAAACTGGAGTATTTATTTATTGATAATTTTAGTTTTAATTGGGGAAGCCAAACAGAACACAGCCACCAAGCTTGGCTCGCTCTCCCTCAATTGTGCTTAAACATTCACTGCCTCTGGGGCAGCCTTTTTCTGCAAAGTTCTGAACTGGCTTTTAGCTTGTACACTCTGCGTCACTTGAGCAGATTTCTTGACTACCTGATCAGTTTTGTTGACCTCAGCTGGAACACTAACAGAGGCTGAATTCAACACCTTGTAGCTTCCTAATTTACCTTTTGCCTGTTGAAAAGTCCCAAAGTGATCATTGACCAACAATAAACCTGGCACTAACTGGTGTTCTTCACTGCCTCCTACAGCGCTTTCTTGTTTTTCCTGTATGAAAGTTACTTTTTGTGGCTTTTCCACTTGTTCAGTTTCTCTTTCAACCTGAATAATAGGTTTAGGTGTGTTTTGAGGGGCAGGAGTCAGTGTAGCCCGACAATGCCAGCAGAGCTTCTGCATCATTCCGCTTGGCAATCTTCTTATTTCGGCGTATATCAGTTGAAATGTCTCCATTAATTGATGCTTCGATTAAAAATTTACGGCGTCTCGGTGCACCTCGTTCTTCAATAACATGATAAACATGCTCTTTTTGTTTATTAGCCTGCTAAATATGAATCAAACGCAAAGCGAGGTTAATTTCTTCAGTATAATTGGAATTTAGATCGGAATTAACTTTAAATAAATCATGTTGTTTCTTTCTATTTACAACACGTTTGCGTTTCTTTGCCACCAAATTGATTGTGTTTGGGAGTGGTCTCAACTTTTTCAATTCCTCGAGCATCTTCTCTGCAGCGCGTCTTTTAGAAATCGCTTTAGTATTCCCTTCCCCCTTTGCCCTCAAATCTCAAACACGACATTGCATTACAAAAACCTTCGTATAACGGGGGCCCTTTTTGCTCAACACTTCAAAAATTACATTGAGGTTTCTCTTCCAGACTATTTTCTAAACTAATGAAATTGGAGACTTTAATTCAGTGCTGAGCTCATTAAAAATGTCAGTTGGTCATGATGCATTTTCGTTAACAAATGTGCACTCTTGATTATCATCCCTTTCTTTCTATTTTATATCTTCTATAGCTTTGAATGCTGTGTCATGTCGAGCTGCTTGTATAGTGTAACCCATGCCAAGATATTCGTACACTCCAACATGTAATCGAACAGAAAATGGTTCACCGGGAGGATGGTGGTGTTGGTTTTGTCCATAATCACGAATTTCATAGTGGGCATTGAAATTTCGTGGATCTTAATTGTAGCAAGCCTGGCCTGTACTATAGAAGTTATATCAACAAGGTTGCAATATGTAGCTCTGGGCTTGCAGAGCAGGTGCGCTATATCAATATCTGCGATCTGGCGAGCAGGGGCCTGCTCACAAGAAGCTATACACCGTTATATTGAAATTGGATAATGAGGAGTATAAAGCAGAGGATAGAAATAGTAGAAAGGCGCAACACTGCAGCTGCCATAGCTCTGCAGCACACCAAATTCAAGCATCCATCTCCAAAAACAAACCGAAACAATAGATCTGGCAAGGTAACACCAACTGTGGAGTTGAATGCCCTTGCCACGAAACATGGAGAGAGAATCGTTTATGTAGTCGAAGTGTGTGGGTCATTACAGCCATATTCATTAGCACAGGGGCCTAAAGCGACGGGGGACTTACTGCAGGATCCCAACTTTACTATTCCCTTTCCCATCAAATCTCCAACACGACATTGCATTACAAAGCCCTTCATATAACAGGGACCCTTTTCGCTCAACACTTCAGAAACTACATTTGCAAAGGTTTTAATATAAAATTAAATAAATACATGTAATCAAATAAATTACTCTTATCTCATAGGTCGGGTCTCGACACCCTAGCAAATATTATTAAATAATAAGAACTAATTCAAATACATCTACTATCAAATTTAATATTTGGGTCCTTTTATCATAATTTTGAAACTAAAACTTTGAATAATGCGCATTTAACTAACTATTGGGATCGTTTCTATGCGGACATTATAGCAAACAGGATTCAAGTAGAAAATATGGCGTTCCAACCTCACAAATTGTGCCAAACAAATTAACTGTTCTTAAAGAAACAGTTCCGTTCTACGTCCTCAGTACCGCATTTCCCAGTAGGCTCACTAGGCCCAGGCCTAGGGCGCCAAATTTTAGTGGGCGCAAAATTATAAGGGGTTCAAAAGAAGAAATGTGCGCTTATTCGTACGCGTAATTATTGCAGTTTGGATTGTGAACGTCTGCGAAATAGGGCGACGCAACGCAAGCCTCGTGAAGACCCTTTTTCTGCGTTGCGGCCAAACAAGTCGCAGGCGCACTCCGCGAGACAGTAGCTTGAACCTGTCAATCTTGTCACTCTGTTGTTGTCGGCCACCCGTCGGCCATTGACCGTGCGTGACTTTTGTTAGTGTTGTGAATTGTGAATCGCCATCACATCAGTTAATTTGTTAGTGCGTACTTACTACAAAATATAAACAACAATGTCCAAAAAACTAAGTGGTGCTGAATTTAGAAAAAAAGCTAAAGAGAAAAAAAGAATGAAAAGTTTTTATCTAAAGTTCCCAAAATTAGTGGGTTTTTTCTGCCCGGAGATAAACAACCCTGTCCAGTTGCAAGTGCTACTGATAATAGTGCTAATGAAAGTAATGTATCGGCATCGGTAAGTCAGAACCTGGATTATGTAGTTGAAGATGAAGGTGTTGTTGTTAGTGCCAAAGTTGCCAATTCCGATAACTTGCAAAGTCAATCGGAAAATTCAGAGCTAGAGTCCCAAAATGAAACAAATATATCTGATGACCCTGCTTTGTGGAACATAGACGACAAAACTCGAGAACACATAGCTAAAAATGGGTTCAAACAAAATGTTGACGCTGTTGACCTTCAGAGGATCAGATAATTTGTTCGGTTCCAGCAGAAATGGTGCATATATAGGTGCACTTGAACTGTTAGCACAGTTTGATCCATTTCTATCCCAGCATATATATAAACATGCCAACAAAGGCCAAGGCAGTACATCTTACCTTTCACATTTCACTTGCGACGCAATAATTATAATAATGGGTAACACTGTTCTCCAGAGAATTATTCAAGAATTGAAGAAAGCAAAATACTACTCCTTAATTGTAGATTCCACTCCAGATATTGCCCATGTTGATCAGCTTACATTAGTTGTGCGATATGTATTACCCAATCCCAATGGTACGAAAACTACGCCAGTAGAGAGGTTTTTAGAGTTCCTCCCAAACACTGGACACAAAGTGGAAGAGTTGGCTACAGCTTTATTTAAAAACATGGAGTGTCACGGAATTGATATAAAAGATTGTCGTGGCCAGAGCTTCGACAATGCTTCCAACATGGCAGGAGTGTACTCTGGTCTTCAAGCCAGAATAAAGGAACAATGTCCACTAGCAGAGTATATTCCGTGCTCCTCACACTCTTTGAACTTAGTTGGAGTAGCTCCAGCAGAGGCATCGGAAAAAGCTGTAGTATTTTTCGACCTCGTGCAAAGGTTATACAATTTTTTTGGTGCTTCAACTCATCGCTGCGAGATTCTAAAAAGTGTCCTTAAAGATAGATTCCCAGTTGCAAAATCACTTTCGATTACCAGGTGGTCAGCTCGAGCCGAAGCTCTCAAAGCAATTTATAAGTCATTTCCAGATCTAGAAAACATAATAAGCGATAAAAACAAAAAGCCCACAACGCGGCAAGAGGCCAAGGGACTGGAAAAGAAAATGATGAAACTTGAAAACGTCTTCTTACTTATCTTTTGGAAGGAGATTATGGAAAAATTTTGGAAAGTAAATGCTACTCTGCAAAGTGAAACTATCGACCTTGGAACCGTTGGATCACTACTTGACTCGCTTAAATCTTATGTGCAACAACTAAGAAACAAGTTCGACGAGTAGCAGCAGAAATGTTGACTAAATCAGATGATTGAGAAAACGGAAAAGATTTTTTGATGAAATGCCCAGCAGCAATGAAACTAACGAGCTTGAACGCAAAGAAATTTTTAGAATAAATGAATTTCCATTAATTGTTGACAGAATAACCACAGAGCTCGATAAAAGGGCAAAGGCTTACAAGGGTGTCCATCACAAGTTTGGATTTTTGTTGAACTTAACAACACTGGAAAACAACGCCATCAAATCAAAATGTAAAGAGCTTGTTGAACTGTATAAAGATGATTTGGAAGAATGCTTCTCAGATGAGTGTGTGCATTTCAAGCATTATTTGAAGAGTGAAATTTCAGAGAGGGAAAGGGAAGATGAGAATGAGACCAAAAAGAAACGACCATCCTTCAAGTCTCTTCTCCAATTGATCTACGACAAGAACTTGCAAAACATATTTCCCACCATGGAGACTGTGTTAAGAGTAGTGTTAAGCACAGCTGTCACCAACTGCAGCGGTGAACGCTCTTTTTCTGTCCTAAAACGAGTGAAGAACCATTTACAGAACTCCTTTAAGCCAGTGCAAACTCATGCACTCTCTGTAATGGCCATAGAATCTGACCTAACTGAAAGCCTCGACTTCGAAGAAATAACAAGAATTTTTGTTGAGTCTAAGCAACGAAGAAAATTGCCTAAAATAAGAATTTGACTGTATATGACTGAATGCTTTTTTTGGACCTCAAGTGTTTGTTGGACTTTGTTAGACTATGTATTTATAATGAAGCTCAAAATATTATTTTTTCATCAATTATATTTCTACATTATGAATCGTGATGTAATTATTTCTGATTTTCAATATATGGGCGTAATTTGTGAATGTTGTCAATCATAAACATATTTTGTGTTATTGTGGATTATTTTAGAGTTGAAATAAAATAAGTGACTAAAAAATCATATTTTTCAAGTTATTTTATACACCATCCAAATAACATTTTGACAATATCAACAATTATTATTTATTTACAACTGGTGGGTACATATATATTTCTTTCAATACATATATAGTATTGTAACTGCTCCACTTCTACATTTTACAAGAAATTTTCTAACAGAAGCTTTTTTTCATTATTCAGTTAATCTCATTAGAGGTGTAGTAACAGGTATGCCAATTACTGCGAAGTTTAATATGATATTATACATTTTAAAGGAGTTAATTTATTTAAAATATCAACAATATATTCTTATATATTCAACTCAATGACAATAATCGTGACATTATTTGTTTTGCGACCGGTATTGCGGCAGGGAGGGCGCAACTGTTTTGTGTGCTTAGGGGCGCTGTTTGGCTAAATGCGGCCCTGTACATCCTTACACGTTTCCTTGGTGACAACAAAAGCGTAAGTAAATAAACACAAAACAAAACACTTGCCGGAAGTTGATATAAAATAGCAGCCACTTCACAATTTTAAGAATAATGCTTTCTAGAATCACTTTACTGACATGTTCTGCTACTCCTGCGATGGATAATAGAGCGCCAAAGAACCCCGCAGTAAGTTCCCCGTCGCTGTAGGCCCCTGCGCTGAAGAATATGGCTGTAATGACCAACACACCTCGCTTCGTTGGCTGAGAAACTTTCTCGGTCGCTACTCTGCACCACTCAGTCTTTTGTCCCGTCCTAGGGCTCCAAACTGGTCCAGGACAACTTGCTGCCTCGTTCAAACTCGCCTCAGACTTCAATTACGCTGCCTGTTTGTCCAAAACTCCATCAGGTCATTACAGCCACATTCTGTAATGACTAAATAAACGACTCTCTTTCCATGTTTCATGACAAGGGCATTCAACTCCACAGTTGGTGTTACCTTGCCAGATCTGTTGTTTCGGTTTGTCTTTGGAGGTGGACGCTTGAATTTGATGTGCTGCAGGGCCATGGCAGCTGCAGTGTTGCGCCTTTCCACTACTTCTATCCTCTGCTTTGTACTCATTATCCAATTTCAATATAACGATGTATAGCTTCTGGTGAGCAGGCCCCTACTCGCCAGATCGCAAATACTGATATAGCGCTCCTGCTCTGCAAGCCCAGAGCTTCATGTCGCAGCCTCGTCGACATAACTTCTATAGTACAGGCCAGGCTTGCTACAATTACGATCCACGAAATTTCAATACCCACTATGAAATTCGTTATTATGGACAAAACCGACACCACCATCCTCCCGGTGAACCATTTTCTGTTCGATTACATGTCGGAGTGTACGAGTATCTTGACATGGGTTACACTATACAAGCAGCTCGACATGATGCAGCATTGAAAGCTATAGAAGACATAAAACAGAAAGAAAGAGATGATAATCAAGAGTGCACAGTTGTTAACAAAAATGCATCATCACCAACTAACATTTGTAATGAGCTTAGCATAGAATTAAAGTCTCCAATTTCGTTAGTTCAGAAAATAACCTCGAAAAGAAACCTCAATGTAATTTTTGATGTGCTGAGCGAAAAGGGCCCCTGTTATACGAAGGTCTTTGTAACGCAATGTCGTGTTTGAGATTTGAGGGCAAAGGGAGAAGGGAATACTAAAGCGATTTTTAAAAGACGCGCTGCAGAGAAGGTGCTCGAGGAATTGAAAAAGTTGAGACCACTCCCAAACACAATCAATTTGGTGGCAAAGAAACGCAAACGTGTTGTAAATAGAAAGAAACAACATGATTTATTTAAAGTTAGTTCCGATCTAAATTCCAATTATACCGAAGAAATTAACCCCGCTTTGCGTTTAATTCATATTCAGCAGGCTAATAAAGAAAAAAAACCTGTTTATCATGTTATTGAAGAACGAGGTGGGCCGAGACGCCGTAAATTTGTAATCGAAGCATCAGCTAATGGACACATTTCAACTGATGTACGCCCAAATAAGATGATTGCCAAGCGGAATGATGCAGAAGCTTTGTTGGCATTGTTGGACTACACTGACTCTCCTGCCCCTCAAAACACACCTAAACCTATTATTCAGGTTGAAAGAGAAACGGAACAAGTGGAAAAGCCACAAAAAGTAACTTTCATACATGAAAAACAAGAAAGCGCTGTAGTAGACAGTGAAGAACACCAGTTAGTGCCAGGTCTATTGTTAGTCAATGATCACTTTGGGACTTTTCAACAGGCAAATGGTAAATTAGGAAGCTACAAGGTGTTGCATTCAGACTCTGTTAGTGTTCCAACTGAGGTCAACAAAACTGATCAGGTAGTCAAGATATCTGCTCAAGTGACGCAGAGTGTACAAGCTAAAAGCCAGTTTAGAACTTTGCAGAAAAAGGCTGCCCCAGAGGCAGTGAATGTTTAAGCACAATTGAGGGAGAGCGAACCAAGCGTGGTGGCTGTGTTCTGTTTGGCTTCCCCAATTAAAACTAAAATTATCAATACATAAATACCCCAGTTTTCATTAAAAATTGTGTAATTTATTGGGAGTGTCTTGTGGAACCTGTGGAAGTTTGACTGGTGCTTGGTAGTGCTTCCGCCCAGGTAAAATAGTGCATCAAAGTTAGTCGATCTGTAGTTGGCGATTTCCAAAGGAGTTTTGGACGAGCAGGTAGCGTAATTGAAGTTTGAAGCGAGTGTGAACGACGCAGCAGGTTGTCCTGGAGCAGTTTGCGGCCATAGGATGAGGCAAAAAAAAAGAGTAGCGACCAAGAAAGTTCCCGAGCCAACGAAGCAAGGTGTTATGTGTCATTACAGCCATATTCTTCATCACAGGGGCCTACAGCGACGCGAGACTCACTGTGGGGTTCTTTGAAGTCCTATTATCCTTCACAGGAGCAGCAGAACAGGTCAGGAAAGTGATTCTAGAAAGCATTATTCTTAAAATTATTGAAGTGGCGTCTATTTTATATCAACTTCTGGCAAGAGCGTCCCTTAAGCGTTTTGTTTTGTGGCGTTTAGTTGCTTACGCTTTTGTTGTCGCTAAGGAAACATATAATGGCCTGAACTGAACTGTTTCTTGAAGAAAAGCTCATCTGTTTGGCACATTTTGTGAGGTTCGAACGTCATATTGTCTACTTGAGTCCCATTAGCTATAATGTCCACATAGAAACGATCCCAGTAGTTAAATGCGTATTATTCAAAGTTTTAGTTTCAAAATTATGATAAAAGGACCCAAAAATTCAATTTGATAGCAAATGTATATGACTTAGTTATTATTGAATAATTCTTGCTGGACGTAGACGCCTGCTCATGAGATAAGAGTAATTTATTTTGTTACATTTATTTATTTATACATTAAAACCTATGGAACCAAATCATATCATTACAATATATTATATTGCTGCTGCTGCTATTGGTTATGCAATTCTTATATTAACTAACATACTAACATAACATACATATTATTGATAGTATAACGAAATCCTAAATTTATTACACTAAACCGTAAATTTAATCCTATATATTCTAACTACAAGTATTGTATGTTGAAGAATTTTGAGGAATTCCATAATTACCCCAAGGTAGCGTTACTATAGCATTTTTTGAATAACATTTATTGTCACGTAGTGTAAGTGCTATTTTTGTTTGTTTTTTGTAAACACTTTATGTCGTACAGAATGAATAAAATTTTTTGCTCACTTTACAATACCGTTTGACATTAAAACGTTATAATAGTCGTCAAAGGAAATGGTTTTCTTTACTACATATTTTTAAACAACTTTTGCCTTCCTAACTTTGTCAACCCCATTAATCTTTAATGCATACATTTTTGCTCTCAACCCAATAAAGTAGGTTAGCTGTGGGCCTTTCAATTCATCCTTCACTACTCCAGGAACTTTTTTATTTACCCAGACGTATAGAGTACACATTATCAAGTGTATAATCACTTGTGTTAAATCGATCTAGATTTTCTCAAATTAAACGATACAAGTTGTGTCGTGCTTGTATTGAATAATATAACTATTTGTATCTTGATACAACAAAGATACATTATCTACTTTCATTTTCATGAACTCATAATGAAATTTATACATATGCAGTTTTGACAGATGTCTATATGTACTGGTTTTCTAAAATGTACTTCTTGTTTACTAAGTTCTATCGCAACCATTTTTTTGTTAAAAATTATTCTATGAAAATTTGGCTTTAAAATTAATTCTTCTGCAGCGCCTCGACCCCCCCCCCCCACCAATTTAGTAACAAGTTTAATTATTCTGTTACCGCGTATTTTCCATTGTTTTCCAGTACATAGCGTTATTTAATCATTTATATAACTTACTTTCAAAATCATTTTTCGCTAAAATTCTCAATTGCAAATTAAATTCGATATAGGATTTCAACCAAGAAGCTTGTGCAAATGATAAAATTCTATAAATTATCTTCAATATTAAACCATGTGACAGACATTGTTTTCGAGTCCTATAATAGTGAACGACGTATTTATCTTTATCGAATAAAGTTAGTAATTTTGAATATTTTAAACCTTCATCTGGAGGCATGCGATTTTCAAGACAGAATGGTAAATCTCTATGAGCATCATGCAATGATTGTGGATATTCCAAATCTACTTCAAATGTGAAGCCAACATTTTTTTCAACGCTAATTTCATAAACAACAAATGTTTCAATTTTTTCCAATGTTAACCATTTGAAATTACCACTGGGCAAATAGTCAGTTTGACATAAACCATAAAGGTTGTTCACATCCAATTAGACCAAAGAGGTCTCTATTTTAGCAGAATTGTATTGGATACCCATGTAAGGATTGTTAGTTTCGCCATAAACTTGACTTAAACCACTTCGAATTCCCTTTTCTACCATCAATAACATGTGTATATCTGTGAATAGTTCCAATTTTAGATCTGTATATTTTAATATTGCATCCCAACTAAAGCCGGGTGTTGTAAAGTACCAACAAGAATCTAGACTGTACGTTTTAAAACAATTTTCACAGAAATTCAAAAACACATCGCACAAAAGAGGTATGTCGGGCTTTAAATACAGATCACTATATTCTCCCAAATTTTTAATATTAAAAACTGGCTATATTTTTTGTGCATGCGAATAATCTTTGTTTAACCTAGAGTAGAACTTCTTCGCAGGCAATATTGTTTCTAATAATTTATTTTCATTCGATAAATACTCATAAGGATTCGCATTAATAATTTCAAGTAATGTGATGATAAATGTTGATTTTCCATACTTAAAAGTTTTGAAATCCTTCTCTTTTAAATAACTGCCTAATTTATTGCGGGATGAGTCTAAGAAACGATATGAATCAATACATTGAAATTTCACTTTTGTACCTTTATGTAATTTTTGAACTGCAATATATTTTTCTTTATTTTGAGGAATAATTTAAATCTTACCCGAAAAGTGTGTACAAATGTCTGTGATAATAAAATGCGCATCGTAATTGCTAAAATTATGGAAAATAACAGGTATAATAGAATCTAACTTATAATTTAAATTACACTCACGATGCGCAATTCCTCTCAAAACACCTGTGAGGTGCGAATGATCGCAAACCTTTACTTCCCCTTCGCCGAATGATTTTTCGCAGATATAACATGCTCTTAGCAAGGAAAGGTCTGGTGGACAATTACTCGTATCTGCAGGTACATTTTCTAACAGTTTTGCCCCTTCCACCTTTTACTCTGCATAACAATTACACAACACATTACAATCATATTAAAACCAAAATTAAAACATGTTTTACTTACAGTCTTTTTCGTCGCCGTCGTCCTCATCGATGGCTTCTTTAACTTCCTCGAAGACCAATGCGTTTGCAGGGTTCACCTTTCCATAATCCACTTTTCCCTTGTTGACGATTTACAATTTTTAACGTTTTGCAGTTTAATTTCTCCACGTCCTCGTCTGTCAGAGATTTAGCCACTTGCCTCGGTGCATAAATGTCTCCTTCACAGGCGTCTACCACCACGCAACATTTTCCTATTTTGGGCAAAAAATGTCTTTATTCGATTTACATTAAATGACGAATTCGCAGGCAAATTACCTAATTTTATGTTTGGCTTTACTTCAGATGCAGAATTAAATTGATTCAGCACGTTTGAAGATGCCATATTAATTACAATAAAAATTGATAAACTCACGATTAGAACCTGGAGCAGTATTAGCAGCACACTGTAGATTCTAATTACCACCCACAACGAACATGCGTTTAAATAGATCTGTTATTTACTACAGTATTCGGGTCAATGAACAATATCACAATTATCAATAGATTCAAAACACTCTAATTAAGAAATATATCCTCACAACTTAAGTTCACGGTTTATGTGACTATAACAACACCATTATTTCCAAATATAAATTAACATAGATCTTCACGTGTCATAAATTCATAAACCTGACCTGAAAAATAATGTAATGAACACAAGATATGTTACAACTTCCTTCCTCATTTTATACTCCGAACAAGCTTTCTTAATAATATTTATCTGTAATATGAATGGATAAAGAACTTTATACAAAATATTGACAACAACGTTAAGTCCACTGTAACTTCAAATTACGTACCCCAAGGTTCTATTTTGGGACCAATTCTATTTCTCTTAGATATAACTGATTTGGATAAAGTAACAGGTATTGCTTTATTTATCTTGTATGCGGACGATGTTTCAATTATTCTTTAAATCGAAACATTAATTGTTGGAAATTAAATATATAGTGTCATGGATGTTCTGTATAGCTAGTTCTGCAACAGCTCGCTATTTCTGAATGCAGGAAAAACAAATGTATGATTTCACGATACGCAAAGATTGTAAATATTTGGATATACATATAAATGGGCATTTAATAACAAATACCTACAGACTGTGTCAAATTTTTAGGGATGCATGTTGACAAATGTTTAACGAGCAGACCTCACTATGAATATTTAGTTCCCGAACTACTTTCTATTCTATAGTTATTTAAAATGTTTGTAATTTTTTATAAATAAATGTTTGTTACATTGACACTTTTTGTGCATGTAATATTTTATAGACAAAAGTAAATATATCATATCACGATACCAGCTAAAAAAATTGTTTATTATTGGCTATCATGGCAGTTTTAATTTTAAAAAATCAAAATTATATGGAATTGTAATTTCCACGCGGCAGGACTAAATTTAAAAACAACAATTGGAAATACAAATTATTTGTTGATCATACCTCTTGTTAATAAATCCTGCAACATGAGTTACAACAATTAGAGTTCTGGACGTGGTGTTGTTTATGCAAAATCTTTCCCTATACAGTGAAACCTCTCTTAAGGGTTTAAAAAGAAATGTCGGTAATCCTGCTGTTTACGGCTCCCATTTTGAACTATCACTCCTAGAGCCAATAATATAGGAGGGAGGCTGCAACGCTGTGGGTCGATTATACCTAAGTACTACCGTTTAGAAGCAACTCATTTCGAAAAAAGAAATTGCGAAAACTAGATAGATGCAAATTAACAAGACAATTCAATTTTAATTCACTTACATTATATTACAAATAAATTATTAGCAATAAAACTGTTTACATTGAAATCGAAATTCTATTTTTCTGATTCTGAACAACTTCTTTAATATATTCTTTAATAAAACTAAGCCTACTACAACTTTTCAATTTCCTCCATTTATTTTTGATGGCAGTTCAGTTCAGTAAATAAATTATTGATTATAAAAGGGTTTTATCCATTATTTTTGTTGATACAATTGGTTTATGCGTACATTTTAGACATCAAAAATCAGTTATTATTAATTAAAATTTCACTATTATAATCCTCATTTTATACAAATTGTTTTAAAACTAACATCCTGCATTATTTTTAACTACATACAGTATATTTTTGTTCTGACAATCTTATATGAAACTTATTCAAATATAAATTCAGCTTAAAACTTTCATATTTCTTCAAACTAACTTATAGTTTAAAATAATTATTAATTACTTTTTAATTGTGAATTGCTATATTTTAATATCAACAATCCTTCACATAACTCATTTTAATTTATATTTTAGAACCTTATTTTGAACATAAAATGCATTACTTGATTTAAATCTTATATGTAACTTCTTAAATACATTTTGAATAGTTACTCTGTTCTTTTCTGCGAGCTTTTCTGGTTAAATTTACCCTTGTACATTTTTATAATTAGATAGTTGTTCTTCCCATAAATTCTTTTCTATCTAGAAATTAACTTTTACCAACAAATCAGTAGTTTTGATCTGTAACTATCTCAATATTTATAAAAAGTAAACTAAATTGTTAATAAAAAAGGTGCATATGTATTTAAAAAATTTATTAAATTGTTTAGAAAAAAGTACAAATGTATTTACAAAAAATAAACTAAACTGTTAATAAAAAATCTTTGGTAAATATGTATGCACTTTATTATTAACAATTCAGTTTATATTTGGTAAATACATGTGCACTTTTTTTATAAACAACTGAATCTAGTTTTAATAATTTTTGATGCACTTCTTTATTAACAATTCAATTTATGTTTGGTAAACACACTTGTAATTTTTTATAAACAATTAAATTTATTTTAGGTACATTTGTATGCTCTTCTTTATTAACAATTCAGTTTATTTTTTCTAAATACATGTGTACTTTTTTATAAATAATTTAGTATATCTTTGGTAAATATATATGCACTTTTTTATTAACAATTTAAGATTATATTTTGTAAATGCATATGCACTTTTTTATTAACAATTGTGATTATTTTTTGTAGATACATGTGTGCTATTTTATAAACATGTGAATCTATTTTTAGCAAATTTTTGTGCACTTTTTTATTAACGATTCAGTTTATGTTTGGTAAATACATGTGTAATTTTTTATAAACAATTTAATTTATTTTAGGTAAATTTGTATGCACTTGTTACTTCCCTTTACGATAAAAAAATTCAAAATTGAGTTTTCAACAGATCTTCACGTTTTAGAGTCCCCTGAACCCAAAAAACATGTTTTTGTTCATTGGTCTGACTGTCTGTGAACAGAATATCTCAAAAACGAAAAGAGGTATGGTGTTGAAACTTCATATTAAGTTTTGTGTACTATCTAGACGCGACAGCAAGCTTTTGAAGAAAATCGCATAACCGGAAGTATGGTGTTTACTCTTGTGATTTTTCAGTTTTTTTCGATTTCTTCAAAAACGGCTCTAACTTTATATTTTTATTACATTTTAAATGCGTATTGGTGTGAGATAGGTGATTTTCCAGTTGAATACCTCTAAAATTGGTTTCCTTTGTTTTTTTTTCCTATTTTCTTTAACTCCTATTTTAAATAGACACCTGGTATATTATTACATTTTTGAATTCAGCTTAAAATTTTAGAGAAAATTTGTCTCTTCATCTAACGCTCTATTTTGTATGGTTTCCGTGGAATTTGCAATTTTTAAAAATTTTTGACAAATGCTTAAAAATTAAAATCAAATTTTTGCCTAATTATAAGATCACTGTAAAAGGAAGTTGTGCGTGTGTATCACACCAGATGTTTTATAAACAATTCGGTTTACTTTTTGTAAACAACGTAATTTCTTCTTTGTAGTTACATGTTTTGCACTTTTTTATATTTAATAAACTTGGCACTGTTTGGAGTTTTAGTAACAAATAGAGTATATTTTATTTCTCCCTTACCCACTCTTGTATGTTCCTTATCCATTTTCCATCAGATTTAATTTAGTATATCAATTATACTAGGGGTTATTATTGCAATTTTTAAATAATTTTACTGCTAATTAGTAGTCTACCGCCATCAAAAATAAATGCAGGAAATTCGATAATTGTAGTAGACTTAGTTTTATTGAAGATTATTAAAGAAGTTGCTCACAATCACAAAAATAGTCGAATATCAATTGTGACGGAAACAGTTTTATTACTAATAATTTATTTATATCCTGTAAATGAATTAAAATTTAATTGCCTTGTTAATTTGCATTTTTCTAGTTTTCTTAATTTCTTTATCGAAATAAGCTGCTTCTAAAGGGTGGTGTAATCGACCCACAGCGTTGCAGCTTCCCTCCTATATAACTAGCTCTAGAAGCGGTAGTTCAAAATGGGAGCCGTAAACAGCAGAATTACTGAAATGTACACTTATATATACACTTACAGAGTATGAAAATTAAGTAACGCAGAAATTCCGTAACTCTATTAATATGCGTTTTCGGGAAAATTTCTCAAAGTGGTGTAACAATTCAAATAGTTTAATTATTATATATATATATATATATATGTTTATTATAAAAATATAAAATCACTGTAGTACTGAAATTAGAACCTCTAATTGCAGCGAGGGAAAAACATTTCTAAAGAAGGAAATATACATGTGCATAAAAATGTGCAGCATCAAATCAATAACGACAATACATAATCCGGTAGGATTTGGGCTCCTGGGGTCAATATAGGGAATACATATGAACTACCAATTCGAGAGCTAGTAACATAAGAGGGAGGCTACACAATTCAGAACCGCTTGAGCAGGTTCAAATTAAAGTAAACTACACAAATACATTAACAATTGCAAGTCGTATTGTAGTATTAGCAGAGACAAATATTTTGCGCTATGCACAAAGCTTAAAATGCGTAATTTAGGTGTCATACAAAGTCATTACCCCCTAGAAATAAAAACTATAATTGTTAATATGTGTAATAACAACGCTTTTTGTCTATTCATTTTTACTTCCTTTTACAATAAAGGAAGTATTAGATTCACCCCAAAAATTCGAAATTGAGTTTTCAACAGATCTTCACGTTTTAGAGTCCCCTGATCCCAAAAAACATTTTTTTTTTCATTGGTCTGTCTGTCTGTCTGTCTGTGAACAGAATATCTCAAAAACGGAAAGAGGTATGGCGTTGAAACTTCATATATAAGTTTTGTGTACTATGTAAATGTGACAGCAAGCTTTTGAAGAAAATCGCATAACCGGAAGTAGGTGTTGTGATTTTTCAGTTTTTTTCGATTTTTTCAAAAACGGCTCTACCGATTTTTTTTAAACTTTACATTTTTAATGTGTATTGATGTGAAATAGGTGATTTTCCAGTTGAATACTTCTAAAATGGGTTTCTTTTGTTTTTTTCTATTTTTTTTTATTAACTCCTAAGTTAAATAGAACACCCAGTATATTATTACATTTTTGAATTCAGCTTAAAATTCTAGAGAAAATTTGCCTCTTGAACTAATATTCTATTTTGCACCGTTTTTGTAAAATTTTAAATTTTTGAAAATTTTTGACAAATGCTTAAAAATTAAAAATCAAATTTTTGGCTAATTATAAGATCACTGTAAAAGGAAGTTGTGTGCGTGTATCACACCAGATTTTTTATTGTATTAAAATTATTATTATTATAAACAATAAATTAATTAAATCATTTAAAAACTCATTTTTTATTTTTCTCTTAGATTTTTTTCTAGGTCAAGGAAGAAGAACTAACACGTTTTCCAAGCGGACCGACAGAAAAACGACGGCAGGCGCCGTCGGCGTCCAATTTTGCTTGAATTTACTAGTACGGTTTGGGATACTGGGGTCAGCTCGTATTTTTGCAATAAATTAAGATAGCACCTTGAAATTTTGCACAAGCCATCTGGGGGCGGTCCTCTAACAAACGGTTTGGAAGCCCTACGCCGCTCACAAGGAGCGGCGTCGCGGCGCTAAAATCGGATTCTTTTCCTCAAGAAATTTTTTCACGAAATTACATATCTAGGTCAAGGATAACGTACTAACACGTGAAAAAAATTTCTCGAGGAAAAAAATCCGATTTTAGCGCCGCGACGCCGCTCATTGGGAGCGGCGTAGGGCTTCCAAACCGTTTGTTAGAGGACCGCCCCCAGATGGCTTGTGCAAAATTTCAAGCTTCTATCTTAATTTATTGCAAAAATACGAGCTGACCCCAAGATCCCAAACCGTACTAATAAATTCGAGCAAAATTAGACGCCGACGGCGCCTGCCATCGTTTTTCTGTCGACCCGCTTGGAAAACGTGTTAGTTCTTCTTCCTTGACCTAGAAAAAAATCTAAGAGAGAAAATAAAAAATGAATTTTTAAATGATTTAATTAATTTATTGTTTATAATAATAATAATTTTAATACAATAAAAATGAATAGACAAAAAGCGTTGTTATTACACATATTAACAATAATAGTTTTTATTTCTAGGGGTAATGACGTTGTATGACACCTAAATTACGCATTTTAAGCTTTGTGCATATTCTTGGTATTGTTGTATAATTGCGCAAAATATTTGTCTCTGCTAATACTACAATTCGACTTGCAATTGTTAATGTATTTGTGTAGTTTACTTTAAGTTGAAGCTGCTCAAGCGGTTCTGAATTGTGTAGCCTCCCTCTTATGTTACTAGCTCTCGAATCGGTAGTTCATATGTATTCCCTATATTGACCCCAGGAGCCCAAATCCTACCCATAATCCAACAGTATAGTATTCCAACCATGATATAAATACAAGGGTATGCTCGAGAGATGGTAAACCACTGCGCAGGTGAACCACATTGACGTCACATTCGTAAGGTCTCGGGCATGATTATCATGGTCTCGGGTATATCAGGAAGGCTTCGGCATGTTGGACGATGGTTGCACGCGTTGCACGTCGATAACCCTAACCTCATTTATACGGTTTCTCTCCTGTGTGGATTTTTGCATGTCCAACTAAATCGCGTTAGAACCTTTGAATAAATAGAGGGGAGGAAGGAGCTTACGTATCTCAACCGTACAGCAGCTACCGGGGCGGAAATGGACATCTTGAAACCCCACGAGTGACTCATAAGCTGTCATTATGGTTAGTTGCGCGGCTTGTGGTTGTTCACAAACGAAGAAAAATTCAAGTGCTGGAATAACATTTCATCAGTAAGTATCAGTCTATCGATACAATAAGTTAATTAGGTAAATTAAGAAAAGTTTTGACATCATTAAATTACAAAACAAAACTGATAGTTGTGACCTTCAGACGTCACTGAGCGGTCAGTGGCGTATCGATCTCATTTTTACCATTTTAAGGGTAGTATGAGGTTACAGATATAAATTATTTTTTAAATTAAAAAAGTATTACTTTATAAAATATGATATTTAAAATCCTATATGAACTTGTCGCAGATTACTATATTAGTCAGTTACTTCATAAAATTATTATAAACATTAATTTGTTGATAAAATGAAAAATTACACTGAATTGGGTGTTTTTAGTTTCCCTAATGATGGTAGAAGAGATACTTGGATAAATATAATAAATAAAGAAAATTGGACGGCAAAGAAAAGTAGTGTTTTATTTTACTGCGGAATGTTTTGACAGATCTTCACAACTAAAAGTACAATTATTGCCTACTGCTGTGCCAAGTATAGAAGTGAACAGGCTGAAATATGTGAGTGATTTTTAGTAATGTTTTGATAGGACTGTAATTTTACAAATCGTTGTACATTTCTATTGCAGGTGAGAACCCACAATCCTATATCTGTATCCGCATCCTAAAACCCTTTCGAAATGGTATAGATCAATTAATGCAAAACCAGGATTTACTTCTGAAGCATTTGAATTTTTGAAATTGAAAGTCCAAAATACTGACAAAAATAATCTTGTTTGTTCCCTGGTTTTTGATGAAATGGCGATTCGTCGACATTTGGAATTTGACGGAAAGGAATATTTTGGATATGTAGACTTTGGAAACAAAATTAATTCAGATAATGTAGAATTAGCCAAAGAAGCATTAGTGTTTATGCTGGTTTCTATAAATGAAGCCTGGAAAATACCCTTGGGATATTTTTTTATACAAAGTATTAATAGTGAGCAAAAGGCATTGTTAGTAAAGCAATGCCTCACATTATTGCAGAATGTTGGCATTAAAGTTAGTAACATAACCTTTGACGGTTGTTCCTCAAATCTTAGCATGTGCAATTTATTAGGATGTAAGTCTGAGGGGCAAAATATGCAAACATATTTTTGTTATGAAAATAATAAATATTTCGTTCTGCCAGATCCTGTCCATATGTTAAAACTTATAAGAAACTGTTTTGGAGAAAAAAAAATATTCAAAGACTGTATGAACAATACCATTAATTTCAATTTTGTAATTAAACTGAATGAACTACAGGAAAATGAAGGGTTGCATTTGGGAAATAAGTTAAGAAAACAACATGTTTCATTTTTTAAGCAAAAAATGAAAGTAAAACTTGCTTCACAACTGTTGAGCAAATCAGTAGCAGATGCTCTACTCTTTTGTAAAGAAAATTTACGGTTAAAAGATTTTGAAGATTGTAGCCCCACCGTAGAGTTTATAGAGTTAATAAATGATGCATTTGATATTTTAAATTCAAGGAGGTTAAGTGAGTTTAAACTCAAAAAAGCTGCATGCAGTAAAAATATAGAAATAATTAAAGAGTTTTACCATAAATTTTACAACTACATCACACGCTTAAAGATGAGTGATGGTACTTATGTATTAAGTTCAAATAGGAAAACAGGATTTTTAGGGTTTTTGGTGGGTCTTCGATCATTACTGGGAATGTATGATACTTTTATCAGCACAGATATGCTAAAATTTATACCTATGTATAAATGTTCGCAGGATCACGTTGAATTGTTTTTTTGGGTCGATTCGTTCGCAAGGGGGATATAACAACAACCCTACATGCAGACAGTTCATTTCAGCATATAAAAAGATTTTAGTACATGCAGAAATCAGAGAACATGGGGCGGGAAATTGCATACCTCTAGAAAATATAAAATTTTTAAACATTTCTAGTTCAAAATCTCCTGAAGCAATCATTAACAAATCAATTGGTATTGAAAATAGTTCAGATACAGAGGAAGAATCAGAAGAGTACCTCCTGAATTTTTTAAATGAACATAGTTACGCTATTACGTGTAATTCCTTATCACCATACAGTAAGGAAATTATAACTTATATTGCTGGTTTCATAACATTTAAATTAGGAAAAACACTAAAATGTGAATACTGCGTATCTGAGTTGTATGGTGACAAAGAAAATTTTTTAAATTCACTAATAAATCACAAAAGTAGGGGAGGGTTAAGTTTTCCAAGTGATAGTATTATTGACATTTGTATAAAAACTGAACAATTAACAAGAAATGAACAATTAAAGCATCCTCACAGACTGAATAAAAATTCCATATATATTAAGTTATTGCATTACTTCATGAATAAACCAGTTTTTGAAAATATGATTATTCATGATGTGACACCATTAAAAAATCACAGATGCTTATTGATTGAATCGGTTAGTAATATGTATTTAAATACCAGGCTACATTTTATTTGTAAAAATGCTGTACAGGAACAATCTATTAGAAATGTGTATACTAAATTAATATTATTTAAATAAACACATTTTAAGTTCTATGTTTTCTTTTTTACCCTTATTGTTTTATATTAATATTTAATTCTGTTTATTCGAATGCTGTGTAAACAAGTACTGAACATCTATTGGTAGAAACTAGTCTATTTTAATGTTTTTAATCTTCCCTAAGGCATGTCTTTTTTGCGTATCGATTAGCATTAAATTGCTCAATTTTTATCCAATTTAATTACATCCGTACTTCATATTTGCGAGGTCTAAATGGCGAGTATTAAATTTTAGTAACTGTATTGAGAGCGTCCGTTAAATTTATGATTCTTTAATTTCTGAAATAGAAGTGGAGCCAAATTTATAAGTAAAATCATGTCCTAACCCTTGTAGTTTTTAATCTATCTCCAATTTAGTAGAAACCCTCATAAAAAAATCGTAAAATATAATTATTTAAAATATGTAGTGAATATATTCTAAATTGTCCGTTTTGGCGTAATAATAATAAATTAAATTGAATTATATATACCTAACTTTCTTACAGACTCGGCTTGAAAAAATGATTACAATAAATATTTAAGAAATATTTGCTTAATTGTACGGAACTTCGTGTCCCAGCACTAAAAATAGTATAGCACGCCACTGGAAAAGCGGAAACACCTATCCGCCATATTCAAAACCCATCGCGGACCGAACCTGCTTCTTTAAATGCTCCTTCCTCCCCTCTATTTATTCAAAGGTTAGAACAACTATAAGGTTTTTCTCCTGTGTGTGGAAAAGAGTTATAATGTACGAGAATCAATAAAACCGCGTATTATTCACACAAAAAATAGCATATATTACAATTGCGTACGATTTCCCTCCATTTCACCATTAACTTGACCCACTACAAATGCAAAATACGACTTTTAAAACGTAACTTTCAAATTGCCACCTATTGATGACGTAGCTGGTTCACGCTTTCTCATTGGTTGTTGAGAAAAGCTGCGCTCGAGCATACCCTTGTATTTATATAATCATGATTCCAACCAAAAATTGGAAAGCTATTTAAAATCCAGTGCACCATGAAGAGTGTAAGTCATGTCTAAGTTGGTTTCATACAATCAGTTAATTATATTCTAACGTCAATCCGCTTTCAAGTAATGACAGTTCATCTGCAAATTGTACATGTAAAGCCGCGTACACATATATAAATATTTACGTTGTGTGTTGTATTTCAAAATGTAGCGCACTTATTTGCGGGGCAAATTTAATGAAAGAGCATCATTTTTCGACGCACAAATGTGTGTTGTGCGTTGTGTGTCGGCGCTCCGCCTGTTCGTCGATTTGCAGCGCGGCGCATTGTGCTTCTCTTATTATTTGTAAGTTTTATATTTGCAACATTTGTGGAAATAAAGAGTAATAACAGAAGATGAAATGTCATTCAGTAACGTCTTTCTTTTTATTATTGAGTTTATTTTTATTTTTTCGAATTAAATGGTGCATTATGGTAAATGCCCTAGATTTATTTTTTACTAATAGCGAGTAATAAGACATGGCCAATCAATAATTTCCTTCTACAAGTTAGAAAGTTCATTCTTAAAAATAAATTAAAATTAAAACAACGCGACACATATATGCACTACCAACATACATCTACATCAGCACAACGTTGCGCCGCAAATCTCTTTGAAGTTCAAGTAAAAACCGACTGGGCGATGGATAGCGTGTGTCGTTCGTCACGAAAATATTTGTGCGCGTTTGTGTTCGGCGAACCGTCCACATCTACATTCATTTCAACGCACACGCACAAATTTGCGTCAAATACAACGCACAACGTAAATATTTATTAATGTGGACGCGGCTTAACTGTTTTGTTAAGGCATTGTAACATTGTGGATGATTTAAGTATGTGCTAGTTGAGTTTTTAAAGCTTTATAGTAGCATACAAAATGTTTAAAAACGTATATGTCTTCCAAACTTCCCAATGCATCTGTCACATTTGAAGGTTATTATCGAAGTGTCACTGAATGACAATCAAACAGTAATTTTATGAATTAAATTACTAAGTGACTTACTGTACTCAATGCTGGCCTGATTTTAAATAGCTTTCCAATTTCTGGTTGGAATACTATACAATAATCATCCAAAGTTTGAAAAAGCATGTTAATTATCTAAGTAGTCGACCAGTTATTTTAAGAATTACAACACACAAACAACATCAGAAAATACAGGATTAATGTAAACGTTACTGCACATTTCTGATATATTTTTGAGTGAGTGAAGTGTTTTGTGACGACTAACAACCTCTTATAATCAAGTGACAATTATTTATACGCTTACCTGAAGTTTATGATGTAAATCTGCAGAATTAGCAAAGACACCTTGTGGCTACTGGGTCAGATGCTACACTTGGAAGTTTTGATTGGTTCTGAAAATAGAGAATATTCATACCGTAAATGCTTTTACACGATTGCGTACTGAAATATAGACATTTACAAATGCTGTTAAAAGTACCTACATACCGAACACTGCCAAAAACACAAGCTGTTATATCAACAACTATAAAAATACTGTTCACAAAAAGTTCCGCACAAAACGCAAACGTCGCCATATTTAATCACTGTTTGCCTTTTTAGCTACTCTGGTGCAAAGGACCTACTCTATAAAAGTAACTAAAACATAATAAAAAATCTGGTGTGATACACGCACACAACTTCCTTTTACAGTGATCTTATAATTAGCCAAAAATTTGATTTAAAATGTTTTAAGCATTTGTCAAAAATTTTCAAAAATTACAAATTCTGCAAAAACGGTACAAAATAGAGCGTTAGTTGAAGAGACAAATTTTCTCTAGAATTCTAAGCTGAATTCAAAAATGTAATAATATACCGGGTGTTCTATTTAAAATAAGAGTTAATAAAAAAAATTGACAAAAAAACAAAAGAAACCCATTTTAGAAGTATTCAACTGGAAAATCACCTATCTCACATCAATACACATTCAAAATGTAATAAAAATGTAAAGTTTAAAAGAAATCGTTAGAGCCGTTTTTGAAAAAATCGAAAAAAACTGAAAAATCACAAGAGTAAACACCTACTTCCGGTTATACGATATTTTTCAAAAGCTTGCTGTCTCATATACATAGTACACAAAACTTATATATGAAGTTTCAACGCCATACCGCTTTTCGTTTTTGAGATATTCTGTTCACAGACAGACAGACAGACAGACCAATGAAAAAAAATATGTTTTTTGGGTTCAGGGGACTCTAAAACGTGAAGATCTGTTGAAAACTCAATTTCGAATTTTTGGGGTGAATCCAATACTTCCTTTATTGTAAAAGGAAGTAAAAACGTACCCTTCTTTTTCATTACACTTTGGGATACAACATTTAGCGTCCCTGTGGTTACGTCACGCTACTAAAAGCTAATGTATTTGAAATTTTGTATAAATATTTTTTTATTTTACCGCCAGCGCGCGCTTTTTGAAATATTTATTTTCTGGCTGCAGTTAGATTTCATCTTTCACGGAAAACATTTGATTTAAGATGCCTTTTACTGAATCTGAACCATAGGTAAAGTTGCTTTTGATGTTGTTTGCTCTAATTATAAAATTTTCAAAAAACAAAAAGAATGTATTATAAATGTTTTAAAAGATAATGGCTATAAAGAGATTCTTGTTCAGAAAATCTTGAATACACGAAATGATGCCACACAAATTACACCCAAAAATATAATACTCTAACTAGAGGTATATCCAGGTATATCTGACAAAATTAGACTAATTGGAAATAGATTCAATGTTAGGACAGTATTTAGAGCGATGAATACCTTACGGTCAGTTCTTACAAAAACTAAACCCTTCAACGAAGAACAACATTCAAACAAATGTGGGAGAATGAGGGAAATATTATATTGGTGAAACATCTAGACCTTTAGAAGTTAAAGTTAAAAATATCATTAAAACATATCCATTCAATAAGTCTAAAATTGCAGAACATGCTTGGAATAATAACCATAAAATACAGTGGCATAACACAAAGACCGTATCGAAAGAATTGATGTCAACTAAACGTAAAATCACTGATAAATGCCTTCGAATCGTGTTGTACTGCAACTTCTAGAAGGTCGACCATGAAGACTTTAACAAAGCAAAAACGACAGGGAAGTGGCAACCTTATAAAGAAGTAATTACAAAATACAACAACAAAGTGAGGAAAGCAAAACAATCCTCATGGAGGGAGTACTGCAAGGGAGTCGAGAAGACACCATAATGTGCAAAACTCCAAAAAGCACTAGCGAACGACAGACCACAGATAGTGGTAACATTGAAAAACCTGAAGGGGGATACACGGAAACTGGGGAAGAAACACTGGCAGTTCTACTACAGACACATTTTCCAGGCAGTATACTATTACAGAGAGATAACACCAGTGATCACGGTGTAGAAGTACCTCTATGCAGGGCCACACAAGAGAACTGGAAGACTGCACATCAAGTGATAAACATAACTAAACTTAAATGGGCACTACACAGTTTTGAACCATTTAAAGCTCCAGGTGGAGACGAAATCTACCCAGCTCAGGGCTGGGGTAAACTATCCACCCGTCTATGTGCGATGCGAGGGGCAAGTCTGGCCCTAGGTTACATACCAGCAAACTGGAGAAATGTGAGAGTGGTATTTATACCAAAGCCGGGAAACGAAAGCTATGCCCAGGCTAAATCTTACCGACCAATAAGTATGACATCATTTATTCTGAAGACGCTAGAAAAGTTAATTGACAGGTATATAAGGGACGAAATACTGGCAATTTCTCCATTACACAGACACCAATATGCCTACCAATCAGGAAAATCCTGCGAACTGGCTATACATGAATTAGTCAGTAAGGGGGAAAAACTATACAATCCAAAGACTGCGGCCTAGAAGCCTTTCTGGATAACGAAGGTGCTGTTGACAACATCTCGTTGGACTCAATTAGCTGGCCTTGAATAATAGGGGAATAAATGACACTCTGAGCAGATGAATATTAAATATGCTTAAAAGCAGATTCATAACCACTTCTCTTCACAAGACAACCGTGAAAGTGTCGGTGACCAGAGGGTTCCCGCAAGGACAGATATTGTCACCTCTGCTGTGGAACCTCGTGGTGGATGACCTTTTAGGGGAACTAGAGGAGAAGAGCTTATACACACAAGGCCGCGCCGACTACATCACCATCTACGAATGCGAAAAATTTGAGGGCGTAGTATTCGAAAGAATGCAGTTGGCCCTCAGCATTGTGGAAGGTGGTGTGAAGCTAATGGACTATTGGTAAACCCCGAAAATACCTCGCTTCTGTCATTTACAAGAAGGGAAAAAATCAAGTATAGGAACTTAATACTATATAGGAAAGAATTGCAGATGGTGGAGAAGGTCAAATATTTGGGTGTGATTTTAGACACCAAACTGACATTCGAACACCATACGGAATATGTTACCAGCAAAGGCTGCAGAGCATTCTGGACCCGCAGAAGAATGTTTGGAAAGACATGGAGACTGTCACCAAAAATGGTATACTGGTTCTTCGCACGAGTCATCATACCGACGATAACATATGCAGCTTTGGTTATAATAATAAATAAACATAAAATTAAAGAAACAGCATGTATTTGACTTAACGAAGAAAAAGGCGTTTCGACTTTCTCGATATATTTAGACAATAGCTGGCTGTCGATTCTTAAAGATCAGATCAAGTAGGTATAGGAAATCTACTGTCAGTCTCAAGCAATTCATTGAAGGTTGAACAAGTAATGCAGCATACAGGATGTATAAACCGTTCAATAGTTATTTGCCAAGTAGGTAGACATGGAATTTTGTTTTTATGTTTAAGAAAATTAAAACTCCCTAGAATCTCTTTCTGACACTTTGTCAGAATCAGCTGTTATGTACAGGAGGCTCACGAAAGTGTCTAATTTGATATTTTGAGGTTAAACGTGCAATGTTGCCAGTGCTTTCATACTTTGTTTGCCACTAGGCATAATATGTATGGACATCAGCGTTATGGATACCTATCTGTCAAATTGTAATACTAGAGCAATATGCCAAAAGTAATTAAAGGCGACACAAAACTGAAAATTACAAAGGCCTACAGGCATTCTAAAACCGACAGGCCAGATCTTACTGAAACTGAAATCCTTGCCCGGCTTACTGATATTTGGGATGCAAGTATTTATGCATAAAACTTAACTGTTGCTTTAATTTTGGGCTTTGTACTGTTTTAGGTGTCCGAAAGAACCATAACTATTAGAAATATTATTGGGTGGGACAATTTTGAAATGAAACCTTTTGGCCCACGACCTAAAAATGATACATACTATAAAAATTTTGCATTTCGGGAAGATTTGCAACGACAGATTTGGAATTATCACTTGAAAAACTAGCACTTTACTTTGGCTAGACTATTAAAGGACGTATGTGAAAATTTCGAATTCGATAAGGGGAAAACGACTTTATATAATATTCTAAAATCAGTGGGTTATAAATACAAACATGTAAACGGACGTAAAATTCTATGTGAACAGAAACATGTTGTTGCATCCAAACTTACTTATTTGAGAAAATTCTTGCAATACTAAAATTCTAGTGAAAATATAACATTCGTGTACCTAGACGAAACCTGGATTTATCAAAATGGGTCTAGCGTCCGACAATGGGTGCACGATTCTGAAATTAAAAGCAATCCGTCTAAAATTAAATCGGAGGGAAAGCGTTTCACTGTTTTGCATGCGGGAACTAAATTTGGGTTTTTGGAAGGGTGTGATCTATTCTTATCTTCAACTAATAACGATAGGGATTATCACAAAACCATGAACGGGAACATTTTTCAAAATTGGGTGGCTAATCAGTTACTTCCTGGTCTGAATAAAATTCCTGGTAAATGTGTGGTAATCTTGGGCAATGCACCGTACCATTCGGTGCAGTTGGAAAAGTTACCCTCACTTAATTGGAAGAAGGATCAGATGCAGGATTGGTTGATTAAACACAATGTCAAAATTGAGGGCAAAATTACAAAAAAACATCTTTGAAGTTTAATTCAACCTTTTAGGAACAACAAAGTATGACACGTATTCAGAATCAGCAAGTTGTCTTTCATGAAATTTATCTTAACCAATAATAAAAGTGGCACAAAATCCAAAACCAAATCTGGCAACCACGTTTTGTACATTAACATAAAATTATCATTTTGTATAAAATGGGCATAACCTAACTTTTCTAAATGACTGACAGCATATTTACAGGGTGAAATTCATCACCCTAACATGGCCTCCTATCTGGCAAATAACTATTGAACGGTTTATATGATACATTTAATTTAAATATTTCTATCAAGATATCTAATGAATATCATGTGATATAACAGTTGTATGTTTAACTGGTGGGGTAGTAAGTGCAACCACAAGGTTGAGTAACAAAATAACTTGAATTCAGAATCTACGAGAAATAGTCACGTTAAGGGTTAAAATAAAATAATAATTGCTGATTTAATACATCGTAGAAATAAAGCATTCTCTACGATCAAATTTGACTTCAAGTCACAAATATTAGCCAAGTACATAATTCAAGGTTATTTGAATTAATTTAACGTGGCATATTCTATTGTAAATATTAGAATACTATAAAGCTAGTAAAACCAGTGAAAGTGAGTCTTGTGGTATGCTGTAGAACTGACTATTCAAGTAATAGAGTTTTTAAAGAGCTACAACGAGCTTTTGATTTGGTCGGAAACAACCAGGAGTGGTTTGCTGACTAGAAACTGCCCAGCTAGGAGCTGAGGTAGAGCATTCAGGTACAAGAAATAAAAAACATTCAGAAGGTTAGTGGCAATTTCTTACAAAATAATAAGTTATAAAGTAAGTTTGGTGCGACAAATCGTTAAGCTATTGTAATTATATTTAGAAGTTAATTTTAGAAGAACTATTTTTCTAAATTAAATAGTGATCTGAGTACTTTTTGAACATTTTGGAGGTAGAATAATATTTAGAATTTTACACTTCATTCAATCGAGTTTTGGATATATTAACAATTGATTAAATAACTTTTTGAGAATCTGTATTTTATTTTGTAATGTCAGATCAAACTTCTATATGCAACTAACAAACTGAGCGTACGAATATGAGTTTATGAAGTACCTGAAACTTGTATTTGATTCATAAAATCAAATGGTTATTATATTTTAAGAGGAATTCAGTCTTTAGATATAGAGGAAGTTGTTAGTTGAAGGATAATCCATTCAAATGAGAGTCAGGAGTCTCATTGCTCATAAAACCAACTAGTCGTGGCTTAAACAATAATAATTATAAGACATAATTTTAAATGTCAAATTGATTTAGGAGTTATGTCAATTCCTATTTGTTGCATTAAGAAATAAGGTAGTTGCATATATGAACTATAAAAGATAGTATTTCTTTATAATAATTAGTAAAAGAGTATATTTCATTTGATACTACAAGTGTGGTTGATAAATATTACAATTAACATCGTAAGTGGGACTCAAGATAGGAGATATATTTCAATTGGCACCTCAAGAGGGCCGAAAAGGGGGTTATATTTCAAACGTTTCTCAGTCTCAGTGAAAAGCTAAGTTTTCCTTATTCATTTTTAGTTTTAATTGTTAATTGTTGATAACAAAAGCAGATTGTCCGTCAAAACGTTCTATAATTAATATTTTTAATTTTACAAAATAACTAAATTCACATAAAAAAATTATATAACGCCACAAAAGTTTTAGAGATTATTCTTCATCCATTTTGTGGCGGTAGTAATTTTTTCTTGCCATAAAGATACGTATGCCTTTTATAAACCCTTTTTGTCGGTACTTTTGAGCCTTTGATAAACGCATCACGACTGTTTTTTATAGTGGCATCATGTCATTCATAATTAACACAGTGTGCAACATTAACCCATGATTCATCTAAATAATTTATATTACAATAATCTCTTCTATATTGTTTTATAGTCCTTAAATAGCTATGTCTCCAATGAATAATATTGTAACGATTCTACAGCCGGGTCGTTGCCCCGGACATATGATTCAGCCCCGAGCGTTCCAGAACTTCTTGGAGCAGCTGGGCCGCTGCGGATATATGTGAGTCACCGCGGTTGAATACTCGAGAGGCGACCTTGCAACCAGATGCAACGGGTGACGCACGCTTTCGGGAACACGCTGGAGGTCAACACATGCATATGCCAGAATGTACGAGCGAAATCTGGAATGTTCTAGACGGAAATTATTCGGATATATAAATACGCGCCGCAGGAATAAGAAATCAGTTCTCATCAGACTCGAAGCTCGCGTGATATAAACGAACCGTGTGTATATAACCCTAGTGGAATAAATAACAAATAAATATAACCATATAAATCCTTAATGTTTAAGTCGTGAGTAAATAGCCACATAAATTAGTTGATGTTTAATCCAGCGCATATAAATAAATAGTGTAATGTTGTTAGAAATAGTTCGTAGTTTAAGTAATTTGTGTTCTGCTTTGATAATTCTTGTATTTGTAAATAGTCGTAATTAATCGTGTAAATAAATGTTTAATACAAGAAGCGTCGTATAATTTTTAAATAGCCCGAACGGTAAAAACGTAACAATATCTTCTCGTTCTAATATAATACTGTTCCGACCTCGTTTTTTGTAAACCATATCAATATCTTTCAAAAGCCCATATAACGTTGATAAAGAAAAAGAAGGTACATTTTCATTATCCTTTACAAAGTTATAGATTCGTTTGAAGGTGGAATATTTGTCATTAAAAAAATCATAATGAACAATTCTCCTAAGGTAACTTTTAACCCCCTCGTCATATGTAAATTCATGCAATTTTGCTTGACTTGCACTTTTTTCTTTGTTCTCCAAGAGAGACTTGTAAAACTAGTTGTACTGGGTGGCCATAAATAGTGCTTCGGTTCCACGAGACTGGTCTCGGTCTCGTTTCGAAATTCGAGACGAGACCGAGAACGAGACTTGTTAAAATTTTCGAGACCGAGACCAAGACTTGACCGGTCTCGGTCTCGTTGCGAGTCTCGATTTTTTTTAACATTTTAATCTTAAAAAAATTACTTATTCCAAGTTATACGGAAAAAGGCAGTTATGTGTACTATTAGCATACCGACGACAAGCATTCGCAGGCGCGAGAAATACATTAAAAATGCTGCACTGACTTGATTTAAAAATCGAATTGGGGGAAGTACCGACTAATGAATCACTTCATTCGCATGCAATATGTTCTATTTTAAAATTTGCGATTAGTAGAACGTCATCTACATCGGTATACGAAGCAAGGTCGAATGTTGTAACATCAAATTTTACTTTGCATATTAAAATTTGTTAAGACTCTCGTCGATACCGAGACCGAGACCTACAAAATTTTTAGAGACCGAGACTGAGACTTGGCATTTGAACCGAGATCGAGATCGAGACCACTATAGGTCTCGACTCGTCAAGACCGAGACTACCCCAGTCTCGGTCTCGTCTCGACGAGACGAAGCACTAGCCATAAATACCTGTGATCCCGGTACCCATGGCATTAGCGACTTTTTAATGCTGGTTAGCATTATATTTCAATTATAATAATAAATTATAGAAATTTGTAATAATTTTGACACCTAGGAATGTCAGTTGTGATGACATGAATGACATTTGATATTTAGGTTAGGTAGTTAAATTCATCATTTTTTAAATCGTTGCTCATTCCAAAGATAATGCATTCACAGATATTTATGGCCACCCGGTACAAATAACTATTTCAGCTGATAATGTCTCGAATTTTGTTTTCCCAGTAACGTCAACTGACATTGTTAAAATTTGCCGCATTTTGCTGTCAGCGGTTCTGAACAAACATGAATATCTATTCAATAGAGAAAACAATGCACATGGTCACTTGGAATCTTAGCGGTGATAATTTAAGAAAGACTGCAAAATTATTCCGTGTGTTTTATGAAAATCGGCCACATCAGAGTAAATATCAAGATCTCATATAAGTCATAGAGTTAGTTGATTCTTTATGATTTTCAACGTGACAGTCACCCTACGGTCCGTTCTACGTGGGTCATCCGATCGATAAACAAAGGAGTTGTGACTTGGAGTATTTCCATAATCCATTCACAATGTTTCCACGCCCCAGTAGGCTGTTAAATGTTTTTATTAGGTTGCATGCATGAATTGTGATAGACGTCAAATTGTGACATGGAAAAAGTATGACATTCTTTACTACTTCTTTATTGATATTGTTGCAATTTTAATGTCAGGATGTCTAATTTTTTTACGGAAGGAGACCAAAACTTAACTGGCAGCAGTGCAAGCCTTCAAAACTCATAACCACAAATTGAAAAGGACAGTTCCATTTTGTTATATCTAGCTAGGTATTTCTCATGTGTGCCAAAAAAAAAATCACCCTAACTTTTGTACATGAAGAAATTTACGAAATATCGCAAACCATTGTGTCAAGTTTTTCACCGTTAATAAAATATATGAAGGTAGTTACGCTTTTTGAGCAAATAGAAGCATATAGTAGCAATACAATTGCGCTTTTAAATTTTGGTAAGTGTAACTAACATTTAATAAACAAATTAAAAACGTAAAAGTCACTAAACGCAATAAATCGTGTTCTATATATAATTTAGTAATGTGGTTAGCGCAATCACCTTAAGGTTATGATTTAATCTAACGGGTGTTCATAAACAGTCGTCATCCCAGTAGGTTTTGACTTCAGAAACGTATGTCTATTAAAACTGAGAAAAAATGCTCTATGACAGTACTCAATGACGTTTCATTGTGTTGCACGAATTAATCAAAGACATAACATTTTGTTTTTAAAAGCAACTGGGATGACGACTGTTTATGAACACCCGTTATTTAAAAAATACGAGCAATTTACTAACTTATAAAAGTGTAGGAAAAAACT
This sequence comes from Agriotes lineatus, assembly GCA_940337035.1. Lineage (NCBI taxonomy): Eukaryota > Metazoa > Arthropoda > Insecta > Coleoptera > Elateridae > Agriotes > Agriotes lineatus. The sequence continues at coordinate 222,198 of CALNHX010000744.1, read as the reverse complement.
ATAAATAAGTCAGAAATTAATAGAACTCAATTACTGAATACTCATTTTGAAATTGATTAGTCCCAATTTGAAGTTGAAAAGTTATAGTTGTTGTATATAGGTAACCCTTACTACTATGATCATTATGCAATTAAGAGATTATATGACAAATCCGGTAATGAGTTTTATGCTCTACACTTTCACCTATCTTTCAAGCTAACAGGCACGCTAAGTATTATACATTCAAAACAAAAACTGTCAATTGTAGCTTGTTTTCCCTAGTTTTTGTCAAGTTTGTGTATATAGGCTTTTTATAAATATTAATTTAATTAAACAAATTAGAAACAATTAGGGTATGCGCTGTAGGTAAGTGAAACAAACTCAAACTATGATATGTATATTTTAAATTACATGGTTAATTAAAACGCATATTGAGTAACAAAGAACAATTGCTAGGTAAGAAATCTGGTGTGATACACGCACACAACTTCTTTTTACAAAAAATTTATTTTTACTTTTTAAGCATTTGTCAAACATTTTCAAAAATTACAAATTATACAGAAACCGTACAAAATAGAGAGTTAGTTCAAGAGACAAATTTTCTCTAAAATGTTAAGTCGAATTAAAAAATGTAATTATATAACGGGTGTTGCTTTTAATACCAACATGTGTCGTTGAAATTGACCTTTGTCTTACTGATACAAAAACGCAACACTTTCAATTCCTAGGATTAAAAGTTATTTATTGTATAAGTGTTTTAGATGGTGTTTTATCCACTAAGGAATGTTTAAACGTGAGAGAGCAGTTCGAGAGTTTAATTTTCTTAAGTGGATAAAACGCAACTAAAACACGAATGCAATACAACGTTTTATCCAACAACTCAATAAATATCTAAAAAATATACGTTTTGTATTGGCAGCCATGAAAAGTCATAGTGACAATTTGGAAAGTACCAAAAGATCAAATGTTATACGTTTGGCAGTACTGAAGTGTATTGTCAGTCTATGTCAAATTCGAGATTTGCAGGAGGTTAAGTTTTGTTTGTTATTTGACATAGATTGACGCAAAACTTAACCTACAAATTTCGAATTTGGCATGGCTTGACAGTGCTACCAACAATTCAGTAGTAAGTGACATGGTTTTATCCCACTAGTGGAATTAAGTAATTTCATTATTCCACTTGTGGATAAAGTGGTATTTTAGACGGTTCATAAGTGTGGATAAAACTTCAATTATAAGGTGATTGTGGATAAAAGTACTTTTAATTCCTATGAACTAAAATAAGTTCTGTTTGGTCGGCTAAGGATGCAGTTCTCCCAATGATTTTTAAATGAGAAATGTCAAAAGTAGTCAATCAATTAAATTTTTGAATATTTTGTACGTTTCTTGGTTGCAGAAAAAATAGTGTATGTTATTTGGATTAAAAATGGCTCCGTTTGACTTGCAATTTTTGCGTATGCTCGGCTATGCTATACTGCGCTTTGCAAATGCAAACATAATTGATTATCAAACAAAGTGCCACTTTTAATTCTAATAAACCATTATACTATTTATTAGAATGTAATAAATCAGAGAGTAAAGCAGAAAACCTAACTAGCAATTGGTTTACAATAGAAAAATTTATTAACATGCTGCTTGGTAGGCAAATCTAAGTTAAAGGTGAATGACATAAGTAAATATATTAAAACTGCAAAGTTCTTGCACAAACAAACATGCGGTCAATAACTTACCTACCTCAATTAATTGATAAGGTACGTTGATGACCATATGTGAACTATAATATATTACGCAACAAGTTTAGAAAAGTGATGTTTTACTGAACAAGTATGGCCTGTTTAAGTATGAGCGTTAGCGAGAAAACATTTTTGTTAAAAATAATAGAATTAATATCTAAGTACTTAAATTTTTGGATTTTTTGTCAAAACTACAATGAATTAAAATTTAAGTTTGTTTAAGCGTAGCTTTTGGTTGCCCACAGCAACAATCGTTATTGGCCTACTGACTTTGTTGTTTGTTCATAGCTGTTTTTGTCCCTAAATATTTCGATGACAGTGACAGAAGTGGAAATTTCCCTGTAAATTTCAATAAATTTCCGGTTATTAATAATCGCCGTTGCTATGGAAAATGTCCAATTAAATATGCATAAGGGTATTCTCAGTTACAACTTCCTGTTGTCATGTATTTACGGTTGAATGTGTTAGCATTCCGTTTTCTTAGCGAACTTTTCGTAATGAGGTACTCTGTTAGATTAACTTGCCATTACAGGATTAACGATCTTCACTGGTCAAATCTACAACAGAGGGTTTGCCAGGGGCAATAGCCCTTCAATTTGTTGCCTGTATTTAGGCGTTCTCAAAAATCCCTAGATGTGGCGAAAGATGAATTTTGAAGTTACTAAATACTCGTCTTAAAACGTAAAAAAGATTGATATACAGATTGATGCATATTTTTGCTGTATTATTGAGCGAGTGAAGTGTGTTATGACGGTTAACAATCTTTTACCATATTCTAGTGACTATTTAATTCACCTGTCATCTGTCAAAAAGTGACCAATTAGAAACCAGAATTTGACGTTCCATGACTAATAAAAAAAAATTCTGCGGATATATCTTCCTAGGAGGTATTCAAGTGACTATTTTAAACAAATGTAGTTTTTATTAGGAAAAATCAATTTTAATTTTCTTTACTATAGAAATTGCGTAGTTTGTTGCTAGATTTACTGAAAACCAATTTAAAAAACTAGTTTGGTTCATTGAATAGTCAAGGGTAATACCACAAGCAGTGGATATATTTTTGACAAATATTTTGTCGTTTCCATGTAAATTATTGCGTTTAAATTTCACGATACAAAATCACATCAAAAATGTCACGACCCGAAGGCGAGTGACATTTAAATGTGATTTTGTTGAGTGAAATTTGCAATAATTTCTATGGAAATGGCAAAATATTTAAAAAAAATATATCCACTTCGAGTGGTATTTGGGGCGACTATTTAACAATATTAATACATAACGATTAACTTTATTGAAAAATAATCCAAGAATTAATATAATTGTTCATTCTCAATTAAATTCAGCGGAATACTTCCAAAACACAGCATTTTAAAATTTTTAAAACAAGCCACACAGTTTGTTAGGGTTTAGTGTTACGTAACCTAGCGATATCACTAAGGACAGAACATCGTTGCTAAGCGATACTTCGCAACAAGGCTATTTATTTTTTGAGTACGTACATATTGTTTTGTGAATATTTTGCATGGTGCCCAATATTCACTTATAATACCATGAGTAGTCAAAGTTATGTCGACTATTTCTTGCGGTGGTGTCACGAATGTCCATTGCGCTTTGGATTAGGACTCGTGCTAGCGCACTCGTCCTAATCGTACCAAAGCGCAATGGACATGAGTAGTGATACCACCGCAGAAATAATCTACTTAACTTTGACTAAGAATGGTATTCGAGGGACTATTAAATGAACCAAACTACTTTTTCAAATTAGTTTTCAGTAAATCTAGCAACAAATTACGCAATTTCTATAGTAACAGAACACTAATATTGACTTTTTCTAATAAAAATAGCATTTGTTAAAAATAGTCACTTGAATACCTTCTAGGAAGATATATCCACAGATATTTTTTTGATTGGTCAAGAAACGTCAGAATTCTGGATTTTCATTGGTTACTTTTTGACAGATGACAGGTAAATTGAATAGTCAGTGATATACTGCTGTTATTGGTTGAAAAAAGCAAATATCTGCAATGTCATTGGCTTATATGTTATAGTGTTGAATAGTCCGTTCTTACCAAAAGTATTAAAATTGTTGATAGATGGTTAATTGGGTCCGGGTTTTGCGACGTTGGTAAAAAAAGTGTGCCAAACTAGCTCTCGCGTGGGTGTGGGTAAAAATACCGGATGTACTTACTAGGGCGCCAGATCCAATATTCCCGATCGAATGACACAACAGTAGATGCCTTTTGTCGGATCCCCAAAAGCTGAAAAAAAATTCTGCAAAACAACCCAAGAAAGAAAAAGCCAAACCTATGCAAAAAGAACCTGTTTTATTTGTCCCGTACTCCAGCGCTATATCCAGGCAGAGCCTTACAATAAATAAATTCAGATCTCTACAGACACCATAATAATATTTGACAAAAACAAAATCGCCTCAACCGGAACTTACTCGGCTACTACAAGGCACAAATATGTACAGTGCTCAACCAACAAATAACAAATGTATTGCGATAATACAGTAAAATCATGTAAGGTACTCACCCAACAAATAATAAATATAATGGATAACCTCATGAAATACTTTATTTCAAGACCGCCCCTGAAATATCGCAATATTCAGAGCAAACAAAATTATAACAATAACTTTAGAACAGAATTTGAACGAGTCGCCTACTCGTTACACCCTGAAAAAGAACAACAACATAAAACGCAAGTAAATTACCTGAAGTTATAATGGTCAGGTAAAAATAAACTAATTTACCCTTCAAAATTTCGATATGCAAACGCCTAACGGTATTCAAAGGCCTTTAAATATGCACGGCGCGTGGTACAAGGAAAAAATCATATATAAATCGTGTTACTAGCAAAACGGCTTGCGTATCATTCACAAAGTTTAAAACTATATGAGGTCGTTAAAGTTCGACTTAGTTCAAATTCGATGTAATAGAAAGACTGACCGAAATACAGCGATTAGAACTAAAACATAGTTTATGTTTTCAAGAGTTAAATTGCCATTTCAAAAGCGGTAATATCGTTATGAATTCACAAGGCAACAAATGAAATCTAGGTGGGTACAGCAATTATGCTAATCTATACAATACATAGTGTGATTTTCAGGCTACTGAAAAATTGACAGCAAAACAGGATTCATAACCTCAGTTTCAGTAAATTGTTCGCGAGCTCAAGTTTGCGGAGCAGATAAGCACACACGATTAACTCAGGTAAAATAATCATATAACGACACACACCTGCGGCAGAATAAAGTTTGATCTGACCTGATACGCTGATAATTGACAGCCAGACGCTGGATTCAGCACGAGCTTGCGGATCGATGACCAATCCAGACAGCTTACGGTGGGCTCAGAGGATGGCCCCAGCTTTGTTCGATAGCTTCCGAAGAGGGTAGAGCGTCCCACGGTGTATCGACAGCTCGGAATGTCTGTCCTTGAAGGAGAGCTCCAGGTGAAATTGACGCAGCTTCGCTTTGCAGCCGATCATCAAGGGTTTAATGGAATGCAAATTACTTGCCGAGGGTAGTGGTTTAGCACCTAGTTATGCCGAATATGGTAGGTGGTAGCTTCGCTTCTCACAATCGTATCCAATTTTCTCCACGCCGTAACCAAAGGTCTTCGTTGCAGGGAATCTTTATAACAGCCCTGAGGCTTCCGGAAGGGCATTTAGCTTAACCCAGGTTTCTTGTTGAAACGGATCTTCTAGTATAACAGCATGTGGTTCCGCAGTAATTGCGACTGGCGGACATCACTTGGCAAAATTCCCAAAATTACAAATTACCAAGGTGCCTCCAAATTAAGTGCCACGCCAAACATTCTAAAGGGAAATTATTATTCCATATTTAAATATGATGTCCATAGCACCAAACACAGGACCTTCTTTTCCCTCAGATGCTGTCAGCTAACCACCCCAGAAAACCGGAAACAGGAAACCCACACGCAAAAATTATCTCCTTATCTCCAAAATAGCCAACTGTAAAATTCTAAACGTTTTACCAAGAGCATATGCAACCTTCCATACACCACCGCAAACAAGGTAGTCTATCAGGATAGACGAAAATTATAGAATATGTCTTAATGAAAATTTCAAATGTAACAACTCCCCTCCTACTTAAAAATTAGGGAAATTTCTCAAATTTCCCGGCGTAGAACCTAAGCATGTTAACGAAAACTCCAAAATTCACCTGATTCAAAGACACGATCTTAACCAACCCATAACATTGTGTGTACCAGCAGTCTAAAGGCCATAACAAATAATTTAGAGAAGGATAAATAGCCCAAAAAAAATACCCTAACATAAGGCGAAAGGAAAAAGGGAATTACAAAAGGGACTTAAAAGAGAGAGCATTGAGAACAGAATGAAGGGATAGACAGTTCTCACAATGAATGCCATCCAGAAAAGGACATCGGAACATCCGTCGCTGCTAGATCTTAAAGGCGCGCCGGTGGATGAACCGATCCAGGCCCAATTCAAGACAACATCCACTGAGAAAACCATCTAACAAGAAGAAGAAAAATCAAAGGTGATAGCGGTGAAAAGGGGATGGGATGAGAAAGCTCTAGAAAAGAGAATAGAGGACAACACAGAAGAAGGATGAGAAAGGATGAGTCCGATGTCACGTCAGTCAGTCAACGTAGGGTGGAATGAAATAAGCTAACAGAAAATTTTGAAAATGGGAAAAAGCCGAAAAAGGTTTGAAGTCGTCACAGAACATAGGTACCAGGCGCGGGACCCCGTAGGACACACCGCGATCATAGGCAACTACGCCCTATGACGACAAAATGAAATAACCCTACACCCTACTAGTCGGGGAAAGTGTACAGCCCAGGACCGACTGCACACTGAAACACCATCCACAGTGACCAGATGGCGGAACACCGGAAGTGAGACGGCAAACATGTCTCACTCCTGTATGACACGATGGAATGTCACTGTCTAACCTATACGGTAAGGAGTCGACAGAAAGTAACCGACCGTTCACGTCCCCAACCAACCACCCTAAAATACGATAAGACTCCGACCAAACTAACCCCAAAAGGAGCCTAAATAACGGTCAACACTCTAATCTAACCTTCGTTAAGGGCCTAACCCAAAGCATCGACCAATGCTAATCCGAAGAGGAAACCAAAAAAAAGTAAAAGACGGTAGACAAAAGCGAAAGTCGACAACAGAAGACAACGACAATCTACTCTTCATCAGGAGGATGTTCTTTGATGTCCTTCACATGCCACACTCCCCTGGATTTACCAGACTCATCAGCCAGCTCATAGGTGACCGGTGAACGCTTCTTCATAACTGTGAAAGGTCCAATAAACTTGGGAGCTAACTTCGCAGTAAATTGTTTAGCTGCATCTGACAGAACGTAGTTTCTCCGATAGACTCTAGAACCGATCTGATAATCAACTGGTCTTCGACGTAAGTCATATCGTTGTTTAGATTTAGTATAAGCTGCTGCTAATCTTTTCCTAATGTTCGAAAAGAGTTTTTCAAAACTTCTCTCTGGTTGGACTCGAGTTTCTTCTGCAGGACCTTGGGGTCGGTACTCCTTGCCGGAAATGATGTGCTCTCGTCCAAAGTTAGCAAAGAAAGGAGTCACACCAGTGGTCTCATGAGTTGCTGTCCGAACAGCGCAACCAACCTTCGGGAGCAACTGGTCCCACTGTCGATGATTGTCGGAAACATAAGAGCTTAACATGGTTTTCAGAACGCGGTTCACTCTCTCCACGGGGTTTGCCTGCGGATGATAGTTTGCCGTGAAACCAATAGTAACGTCGTAGTTCTTGCAGAGGTTGGTAAATTCTCTCGAGCGAAATTGAACCCCATTATCGCAAATGAGAAATTGCGGGCAACTATAGACAAGGAAGACTTGTTCTTCAATCAGACGGGTAACAGCAGAAGCAGTCGCACTTCGGAGAGGGAAAAAGAGGGCATATTTGCTGAAATAATCTGAAACGACTAATATATGCGCGTAACCTCGGGAAGATCTCGGTAGAGGCCCACAAAGATCTACGCTGATCATCTGCCATGGTCTCTGGATATCTGGCCTATTTCCCATTAAACCTGGAGGTGGTCGAACAGCTGGTTTCGTAGTTAAACAAATTCGACATGAACGGATGTAACGGCTAACGTCAGCACGCATTTTCGGCCAAAAGTAACGGGCTTTCAGTCGTTCATATGTCTTATAAACACCAGCATGACAACCCTTAGTCGAGTCGTGATTTTCTTGGATGATGGCTCGACGGGCTTGCTTCGGAACTACCATTTTCCAGACGTCACCAGGTTCACGAAGCTCTGGATAATCGACAGAAATATGTTTGTAGAGTTTGTTGTCGGTTACTCTCCATTGAGGAAAACGTAATGGATTTTTCTTGACCTGCTGTCGCATTCGACAGTACCAACGGTCAGTTATGGAACATTCTGTTGAGGGGGCTACAGCAATAGGATTTATCTCGGGAACGGAACGGGATAGCAAGTCTGGCACAACATGATCTTTGCCCTTGCGGTGCACCACTTCAAAGTCAAATTGCTGCAATCGCAGAATCCATCTGGTTATTCTGCCACTTGGGTTCTTTAAGTTATTTAACCAGACCAGGGAGTAATGGTCTGTGATTACCGTGAATTTATAACCCTCAAGGTAAGGCCTTAATTTTTCACACGCCCAAATCACAGCAAGGCACTCTCTCTCTGTTGTAGAGTACTTCTGTTCAGCACGGGATAAGGATCGACTAATGTAACAGATGACGTGTTCGCCATCTTTGTCTTGCTGAGACAGTACAGCACCAAGGCCATAGGCGGAGGCATCTGTTTGCACAATAAAAGGGATAGAAAAATTTGGACAGCTAAGTATAGGCGCGGATGACAAGCAACCTTTTAGGAATTGTACTGATGTTTCGCAATCGTCGGACCAGTGCCACGTCTTATGTTTGTGAAGGAGAGCTGTTAAAGGAGCAATGACCGATGAAAACCCTGGAATAAAACGGCGATACCAGGACGCTGTTCCAATTATTCTTCGAACCTCAGAGATGTTTTTAGGTGACGGTATCTCCAGGATAGCTTTGACCTTGTCTGGATCAACATGAAGACCTAGCCCATCTACCACAAACCCCAGATATCGCAACTCAGGACGACATAGGTGACATTTATCTTGGGATAAAGTTAGCCCTGCTTTACTTAACCTGGATAACGTCTCTTCCAGGACTCGAAGATGCTGATCGAAATCTTCTGTAACGATTATCACATCGTCTAAGTAAACAAAGACGTGCGGCTCTAATTCGGGACCTAGGACGCCGTCAATTAAACGTTGCCAAGTAGCCGGGGAATTGGATAAACCGAACGGCATTCGTTTAAACTGGTAGAGGCCCCTTCCTGGAATGGAAAACGCTGTTAAAGGCCTTGAACTTTCAGCTACAGGTACCTGAAAATATGCCGACTTAACATCCAAGGTGCTTAAATATTTTGCATTGCGCAACCTGTCCAAAATCGTGGATACAAATGGTATTGGGTAAGCATCCTTACGTGTGACCGCATTGAGTTTCCTAAAGTCAATACAAAATCTGTAGGTTCCATCTTTCTTCGGTACCATAAGTACTGGCGAAGACCAAGCTGAAGTGGAGGGCTCAATGATATCATCACGAAGCATCTTCTGAATCTCGTCGTCAATTTTGGCTTGAATGGCGGGAGAAACCCTATAAGCTCGTTGTCTAATTGGTTCAGAGTCGGTGATTATTTGGTGTTCAATCAAGGTAGTACACCCGATGTTGCCTTTCATTTGATTAAAATATTTTTCGGTGAGCTGACCTAACTTCTCCTGTTGTGGTGCAGTCAAGAATTGTTTAGCCACCACTGCGTTGATGTCCGGCAGTGTTGAGTCTTTAGAAAAAGTCCAGCAACCTGTTTTTAAATTGGGGATGATTCCCATTTGTGCCAAAAGTCGATGCCCAATATGAGCGAATGTGAGAGTTCCGGCACAACCAGCAAGTTAATGGTTTCAACTCGATCTTCCAGTTGTATAGGTAGCATGATTGCACCTTCTACCGCGCATGATTGGTCGTTAGCTACAGTGCAACTCGGAATGCAGCAGGGTGAAGTCTTTATTCCCAACCTACGAATAAGTTGCCATCCAGGACCCCCTAATATTGTTCTGGATGCGCCTGTATCCAATAAACCTTGAAGTTGGATTCCCATAATGCCCACACTTAAATATGGTCGCTCGTCCCCTTCTCGCTGGGCGAAAATATAGTCGAGGACAGCAGTGTTGACTTCATTAGATTGTATGACCGTCTTCATAGAATTGCTAGAGCACAGTTCTCGGTCCCTTACTGTGCCCTTTGGCCGTTTCCCGAACACCTAGGACAATTGCGGATTGTCACATTAGGATGTCCACATTTAAAACAATGTCTTGTCATGGGAGATGTACACTGGTTTGCTCGGTGACCTGTATTTCTACAATTCCAACAGGTAATGGCTGTCACTGGCAGTGAAGTAAGTATCGCCGAAGTGGAATTCACAGATTGAGATGTTGTAGGTGGAATCTCGCTAGAAAGATCAATTAACGAAGGTGGCTCATTCAGAGAACAGACCTGAAGATGTTTCTTCGCACTCCTGTGCACGCCTAAGTCAGGTTCTAACAGTTGTCCAGGATTTAATGGTGGGGGTTTAAACTTTTTGGAAGCTGCTTGGGCTTCCTCCAAAACCATACAGATTCGGATCAACTCGTCAATGGTGTAACAAGGGTGCAAAGCCAACTGAGTGGTTAAGTAAGGTTGAAGATTTCTTCTGATATGTTGTACACGAGTAATCTCAGAAGGACGTCTAGGCAGCCTACTGAAGAGATTTTCCATAATAGCAATATAAACGGCAACCTTCTCACTGGCATGTTGAGTGCGTTGACGAATCTCGTCCCATAAATTGTTCTCGTAATCATGCGGCAGGAAAGTAGCTTTTAATTTATCTACTAACTCGTCCCAGGTAGAAATAGTATGTCGAACTGCCCTGTACCAATGTAAGGCATCACCGGTAAAAATCTCTACGGCAGCTTGGAATAATTGTCGTTTGTCGAACCCACGAGCAATGCGCAACTCTTCCACTCTCACAAGGAAACTTGTCAGACTCGTCGAGGTTCCATCATAGTGCAGGTTCCATTTACTTACAGGAATATAATTCTTTTGACGATAGTCAACTGAAGTCGAAGGACTGACGGAGGTATGTGTAGGCAAGGTTTCCCAATTAAGCTTACGAAGTTTTTCAGGTAAAGTGGACCCACAGCCAAATGGTTGGAGATTGGGTTTCATAGTCGAGGCTCGATTGCCTGACGGTTCCATTAAGAACTGATGTTCTTCTTCGTTTTCACAGATGGGATTCACTCGCTCTCCTGGATGGGAAGTTGAGCTCAGAAATTCTCCATTAGGTTGAATTTGTGATGTAAATGTAACATGTTGGTTCAATTTGGGGGAGAAAAATACTTCAGCATGACTAATTTCATGATCGATTAGTTGTTCAACTCGAGTATTTGAAGCAGCGTTAGCTTCCAGTGGTGGGATGGGATCATCCATAATGGAAGTCGATGGTTGTTGAACCGTGTTATTGACAGTTCGAGATGGCGTTGATACGTTAAAGTTACTTGCAGTCGGATGTTGTAAGTAGGCCTGATCCAAAGCTCTGGTTAATTCATTGCTGAAAGCGATTAATCTTGTTTTTCTACTTTCTGACTCCTCATTAGTTCTACTAACTCGATGTAGACGTGCTTGTACATGGACCAACCGAGAACGGATCCTCAAGGCTTCATTGTCTCGATTAGTGTAGTCAAATTCTTGAATCGCCATCCGAAGCTCCTGTAACTTATCTTGGCATCTCTGCAGCTCTTCATTTGCTGGAAAATGCATCGCGGAGGTAAAATCTAGAGTTCCTGCTTGTTCCCGATACATGGCTTCACGTAGTGATGACCGTTTATCGGCAACGGTGTCCCCTACAGGATAACCTCGTATGAGTAACTCGTACGCCAACTCATCGCTCAGAAGTCGACCTATATCCATCGTAGCAGTTATAAGTCCAATCCGGGAAGAAATGACACGAAGGAAATTCCAAATCCAATTCGAGTAGAAAACAAAATAAAATAATTACACAAATACCAGAAATTATTACCAAAGCGGAATACGAAGTTCCTAAAACAGCTGATTCTCTCTGCATATAATCACCCTTATGCTGCCGACCTTGCCCTACTTCAATCGAGGCCCCCACGTTGGGCGCCAATTCTTTTTCTTACCAAAAGTATTAAAATTGTTGATAGATGGTTAATTGGGTCCGGGTTTGCGACGTTGGTAAAAAAAGTGTGCCAAACTAGCTCTCGCGTGGGTGTGGGTAAAAATACCGGATGTACTTACTAGGGCGCCAGATCCAATATTCCCGATCGAATGACACAACAGTAGATGCCTTTTGTCGGATCCCCAAAAGCTGAAAAAAAAATTCTGCAAAACAACCCAAGAAAGAAAAAGCCAAACCTATGCAAAAAGAACCTGTTTTATTTGTCCCGTACTCCAGCGCTATATCCAGGCAGAGCCTTACAATAAATAAATTCAGATCTCTACAGACACCATAATAATATTTGACAAAAACAAAATCGCCTCAACCGGAACTTACTCGGCTACTACAAGGCACAAATATGTACAGTGCTCAACCAACAAATAACAAATGTATTGCGATAATACAGTAAAATCATGTAAGGTACTCACCCAACAAATAATAAATATAATGGATAACCTCATGAAATACTTTATTTCAAGACCGCCCCTGAAATATCGCAATATTCAGAGCAAACAAAATTATAACAATAACTTTAGAACAGAATTTGAACGAGTCGCCTACTCGTTACACCCTGAAAAAGAACAACAACATAAAACGCAAGTAAATTACCTGAAGTTATAATGGTCAGGTAAAAATAAACTAATTTACCCTTCAAAATTTCGATATGCAAACGCCTAACGGTATTCAAAGGCCTTTAAATATGCACGGCGCGTGGTACAAGGAAAAAATCATATATAAATCGTGTTACTAGCAAAACGGCTTGCGTATCATTCACAAAGTTTAAAACTATATGAGGTCGTTAAAGTTCGACTTAGTTCAAATTCGATGTAATAGAAAGACTGACCGAAATACAGCGATTAGAACTAAAACATAGTTTATGTTTTCAAGAGTTAAATTGCCATTTCAAAAGCGGTAATATCGTTATGAATTCACAAGGCAACAAATGAAATCTAGGTGGGTACAGCAATTATGCTAATCTATACAATACATAGTGTGATTTTCAGGCTACTGAAAAATTGACAGCAAAACAGGATTCATAACCTCAGTTTCAGTAAATTGTTCGCGAGCTCAAGTTTGCGGAGCAGATAAGCACACACGATTAACTCAGGTAAAATAATCATATAACGACACACACCTGCGGCAGAATAAAGTTTGATCTGACCTGATACGCTGATAATTGACAGCCAGACGCTGGATTCAGCACGAGCTTGCGGATCGATGACCAATCCAGACAGCTTACGGTGGGCTCAGAGGATGGCCCCAGCTTTGTTCGATAGCTTCCGAAGAGGGTAGAGCGTCCCACGGTGTATCGACAGCTCGGAATGTCTGTCCTTGAAGGAGAGCTCCAGGTGAAATTGACGCAGCTTCGCTTTGCAGCCGATCATCAAGGGTTTAATGGAATGCAAATTACTTGCCGAGGGTAGTGGTTTAGCACCTAGTTATGCCGAATATGGTAGGTGGTAGCTTCGCTTCTCACAATCGTATCCAATTTTCTCCACGCCGTAACCAAAGGTCTTCGTTGCAGGGAATCTTTATAACAGCCCTGAGGCTTCCGGAAGGGCATTTAGCTTAACCCAGGTTTCTTGTTGAAACGGATCTTCTAGTATAACAGCATGTGGTTCCGCAGTAATTGCGACTGGCGGACATCACTTGGCAAAATTCCCAAAATTACAAATTACCAAGGTGCCTCCAAATTAAGTGCCACGCCAAACATTCTAAAGGGAAATTATTATTCCATATTTAAATATGATGTCCATAGCACCAAACACAGGACCTTCTTTTCCCTCAGATGCTGTCAGCTAACCACCCCAGAAAACCGGAAACAGGAAACCCACACGCAAAAATTATCTCCTTATCTCCAAAATAGCCAACTGTAAAATTCTAAACGTTTTACCAAGAGCATATGCAACCTTCCATACACCACCGCAAACAAGGTAGTCTATCAGGATAGACGAAAATTATAGAATATGTCTTAATGAAAATTTCAAATGTAACACCGTCGAATACCATTCTTAGTCAAAGTTAAGTAGATTATTTTTGCGGTAGTATCAGTACTCTTGTCCATTCATACCGAAGCGCAATGAACATCCGTGATACCACCGCAAAAATAGTCGAAATAACTGACTACTCATGGTATTATAAGTGACAATTATTTATACGCTTACCTGAAGTTTGTGATGTAAATCTGCAGAATTGTCAAGACACCTCATGACTACTGGGTCAAATGCTACACTTGAAGTTTTAATGTGGATCTGAAAGAAGAGGATATTCACATCACAAATGCTTTTAATAAGTTGCTTATTGAAATATGGACATTTATAAATGCGGTTAACAGTAGATACCAAACACTGCCAAAAATACAGGCGGTTAGTATCCTGCCCTGGAGGGTTTGAAAATTGTATCAAATCTACCAGATGATTAATAAGTTTATGACACTTGAATCAGGATGGTAAATACTTTAGTACATTTTACGTTATGTTACAGATATAGGACAAGGGCATTCTGAAATTTTTTACTCAAATTTCTGTGCAGATACATTATTTGACCAACGATTGCTAAATACTAAACATATTACGGTGTAATTTTTGAAAAAACGCTAATATCTATATTAAAACACTGTTCATAATAAGCTTCTAACCTGGCAACACGAACGCCACCATATTAAACCAGTCCTTCCTCCACAGAACAATTCTCGATACTACAAAATTTAAATTACGCAGATTTTAAAATCAAATTGCCCATACGTCCGACGCCCCTGCGCAGATTCAATTTGTATCACGTCAAAAGTACAGGATTGCTGTTCCATTTTTACTTCCTTTTACAATAAAGGAAGTATTGGATTCACCCCAAAAATTCGAAATTGAGTTTTCAACAGATCTTCACGTTTTAGAGTCACCTGAACCCAAAAAACATTTTTTTTTCATTGGTCTGTCTGTCTGTCTGTAAACAGAATATCTCAAAAACGAAAAGAGGTATGGCGTTGAAACTTCATATATAAGTTTTGTGTACCATGTAGATGCGACAGAAAATCGCATAACCGGAAGTAGATGTTTACTCTTGTGATTTTTCAGTTTTTTTCGATTTTTTCAAAAACGGCTATAACGATTTTTTTCAAACTTCACATTTTTATTACATTTTTTATGTGTATTAAAGTGAGATAGGTAATTTTTCAGTTCAATACATATCTAAAATGGGTTTCTTTTGTTTTTTTTTCTATTTTCTTTATTAACTCCTGTTTTAAATAGAACACCCGGTATATTATTACATTTTTGAATTCAGCTTAAAATTCTAGAGAAAATTTGTCTCTTCACCTAACGCTCTATTTTGTATCGTTTTTGTAGAATTTGTAATTTTTGAATTTTTTTGACAAATGCTTAAAAATTTAAAATCAAATTTTTGGCTATTTATAAGATCACTGTAAAAGGAAGTTGTGTGTGTGTATCACACCAGATTTTATCACATATGTAGTATACATATATTGCTAGCTGGGCCTGGAACGGACCGAAAACATTACGGCGCCGACATAATGTCACTTCGAGTATAACACGGTTCGTGCGCATGCCTGAGAATTCGAACTCCGCCTTTAGAAGCAAATTTTAAGCTTGACTGGAAGGTTCACTTCCCCCACCGCGCAGACGACGCCTCCGCGCTTGCGCACAGCTCACCACATACATTGAAGAGTTGGTTGTCTGTCTCACTTTCTTTGTGACCCCCCAACTCATAGCCGTAGCCGCTAGCAATATACTAGTTATTAAATATATGCATTTTATAATACAGTTCAGTGATCTATTCAGGTGGAAAGGTCCTACTCTATAAAAGTAACAAAAAATAGAAGAAAAAGAAGCCCACGGCATGACCATAACACTACTTTTTAATAAGTAGTTAAATAATTTCAACAAACTATAAATATAATAATATAAGATAAAAACCGCTGTGGTTAATATCGTGTCATCCAAAATAAGTTTCAACAAAGAGGGTCGAAGAAGAGAAATACAGGCATGAGCTGGCTCTGCAAATTAATTCAGAAAATAGATAATTTTAACTAATAAATATAGACATACAGATTGGTGGTGGATAATGTAAACATACAAACTAATACGAGTTAGAATACAGTTCATGGGCTTTGTATGCTTTAAACAAAAATAGACCGATATGCGATTAAGATCTATAATTCATTCACAATGTTTCCTGCTTCCAACAGCCTATGTTAGGGTGATATTTTTTTGCACACATGCGAAATAACTAGATGTAACAAAATTGAGTTGTCCTTTTCAATTTGTGGTTATGAGTTTTGAAGACTTCCACTGTTGCCAGTTAAATTTTGGTCCCCTTCCGTAAAAAAATTGCATTCTGACATTAAAATTGCAACAAATTGATAAAGTAGTGAAATAATGTCAGCGTTTTTCCATGTCACAATTTGACATCTGTCACAATTCATGCATGCAACCTAATAAAAACCTTTAACAGCCTACTGGGAAGAGGAAACATTGTGAATGAATTATGGAAATACTCCTTTGTTTATCTATCGGATGACCCACGTAGAACTGACCATAGGGTGACTGCCACGTTAAAAATCACAAAGGATCAACTAACGCTATGACTTATACCATGCGTTCTTTTTAAAAGTATACATAAAGGATACTCGTTTGTATACTAAAAAGGAAAATTCCCTTATTTTTTATTGTTTTACCCTACTTATATATAAGCAACCAATTATACAGCAAGCTTCAATTTTAAGAGTTTTAATTTAAAAAATATAGCATGCTGTGGCAAAAATTATGAAATTTTTCTTTTTAGTATACATACGAGTATCCTCTATGTATACTTTTAAAAAGAACGCATGGTATGAGATCTTGATATTTGCTTTGACTTGGCTTAACGGGGCGCATTGGCTATAAATTACAGGAGCACGTATACATACAACGCGGCTCCCTCAACTGCGCATGATCAGTGTTCTCTGTTTTGTTTTCGTCTGTTATGATTGTGATTGGGGTTATGTTTGTTTTGTATGTTTCTCTAAAATCTGTGTTTTGCGCTAACCAACTTGTTATAATTGTTGTTTTAAAATATTTTATGCGATGAGTGTTATTTGTAAAGTGTGCAATAAAATATTTACACTTCTGAAAAACTTAAATCGGCACTTACGGAATGTGCACTTAATGAAGACAAATGCTATTTCTTATGATAGTACTGTTCATAATAGCAAATGTTTAGAAGAGGGCTGTAATTCCTCATTTAGAACAATACAGGACTTGCAAAATCATTTACAAAATACCCACAACAAAACTTTTATTAAAGAAGAATTGAACTTTGAAAGTTTTTATGGTAAAACATTGTTTTTTATTTTCATGCAACATTATTTCATTAAAAAATGTTTCTTACAGAATTTCAGTTGTGGCTTTCAAACGTCTCTAATGATGAGAATGCACGTTATCTTAAGAATAATACCAGGATATGTTCTTCATCAAATAGTGAAACCAGTTACTTCTACTGCAATCGTGGTAAGATGACAATTTTAATGTATAAAATGTATTAGTCGTGTTTATGTTTTATTCCTAATTCTAACATGATATTTAGGTCGCCAAACTTTCAAATTGTTGCCTCAGAATAAAATTTGCAAAAGAAAACTGAAGAGTCAGGGTTCTTGCAAAACTGGAATCGCATGCACAAGCTCAATTCAAGTAACCAGATGTTTGAAGACCAATAAGTGCTCAGTTACATTTTTTAAAACACATTATGGTCATCCTATACAGCTACAGCATATTCGTTTGCGTCCAGAAGATCGGATGACTGTAGCCACAAAACTGGCTAGCGGAGTAACAGTGTCGAGGTATGTATATATTTAATCGACATATTTAATTGTTATTTGTTAATTTACAATGCTGTGTAATTTATAGGATTCTGAATTCATGTAGAGAGAATATTGATGCAAACACCTTGAAGAGAAGTGATCTTCTAACCAGGGAGGACATAAACAATGTGAAAAAATCATTTAATATTGAAATTAATGAAGGAGTACGTCACGAAAATGATGTAATTAGTGTAGATCTATGGGTTTCTGAATTGACTGAAAGTAATCAGAGTGTGTTAATGTATAAAAGGCAGGGAGATATTGAATGTACAATAAATGTTTCTGATAAAGAATCATATAAAAAAATTAACAGAAATGATTTTATACTGATGTTTATGAATGAGTCTCAACAAAATATGTTAAAATATTTTGGGGAAAATATCATTTGTATAGATAGTACTCACGGTTTAAACGGATATGATTTTGAACTTACAAGCTTGTTAATTGTTGATGATTTCGGGGAGGGATTTCCAGTTGCATGTATGTTCAGCAATCGAAAAGACACAACAGTTTTTGAACTTTTTTTCAAGCAAATTAAATCTAAAGTAGGGACACTTTCTTCAAAAGTTTTTATGAGCGATATTACAACTGTTTTTTATGACGCATGGGAAAGAATAATGAGACCAGTTTCTTTCCAATTATATTGCTCATGGCATATCGATAGAGCCTGGAGATCAAATCTTAACAAAATAAATGATTTAGAAAAAAGAAAGGCTGTACATAAAGCATTAAAAGTAGTTCAAACTGACACAAATGAATCTGACTTTTTGACGGAATTACAAAAATTGCTAGATTTATTAAATGCCGATGTTGACACACAAGCTTTTGGAAAATATTTTATGGATAACTATGCTAACAATTACACAAAATGGGATTATTGTTATCGAAAAAATACTGGCATTAATACCAATATGCGTTTGGAATTGCTGCACAAAACAATTAAATATTTTTATTTGGGAGGCCTCAAAGTAAAGAGATTGGATAAAGGTATCTACGCTGTTTTAAACTATATCAGAGATAAAATTGTTGAAAGAATAATAAAAAATATTAAAGGAAAAAACACACATCATATTTCAAACATTAATAAAAGACATATGAAAGCTGCAAAAAGTGATTTAAAAATTAAAGACGGTAATAATGAAAGTTGGACCATTTCTGGGGACAAAAATTCCTATATTGTTACTAAAAATGCAGTTGAAAACTTAATGTGCTGTAATTTCAAATGTGTCCTTTGCAATATTTGTATACATGCTTTCAAATGTACATGTGTTGACTATTTTATTAGGCTCACCATATGTAAACATATACATTTTGTTGCCCTGCAAATACACACAAATTTATGTAATATAAGTTCACAGCCTAAGCCGATTCTAAAAAATTCCACTGAACCAATAGGGGTAGAATTGAGCGATGAAGTTTATATTCATTTAAATACACTATCCTCGGCATCTTCTGTTCAATGTAACAATGAAAGTGAGCGAAAAGTTACTGCGGCCAAATTAATTAAACAGAAATGCCTAGAAATCAATGACTTAAATTTAGAATTATCTGCTCCAGATGCACTGCAGCACTCTCTTAAACAACTTAATAATGTGTACAACTTATTGCAAGTAAATAACACCAAAAAAGCAATTGGGTTTAAAAGCAACGAACACAATACTGAGTTTATTAATAAGGAACCTGCAAATAACAGAACTAAAGAGCAACTTCAGTTTGTTTCAACTAAAAAGAAAAGAGTTGTTTATAAGAAGATATTTAAAAGGGCTGACGATAAGGAAATATCTGAACTGAAAGAAATTCTGCAGTCGAAGCAAGTACTTAATATTTCAGACAATCCCGCAGAAGATCACAATTACTTTTAGGGAATGTCCCGGGTAATGTACCTATAAAGTTGCGAAATTTCATAAACATATTCATCACCATCAGTACATACATATCTTTCATAATCTCCATATATGTAATATGTATCAACAATTATTTATCAGGATGCCCATGTTTTTAAATTAAAATTAGGAGAATATTAATCATTTCTAAAGCATATTTGTGTAATAATGTGTAATAAATTTGTAATGAGTAATAAAATGTATTTTATTTCAATTGACACCTATAAAAAGCTATGTATTCAATTATTTTCGATAAAATAGTTTGTATACCACGGCACTCAAGTTTAGCTTTTTGTGAGGAATGTGGATTTAGTTGCCGAGGCCCGTAGGGCCAAGGCAAATAAACCACATGAGGGATAAAAAGGAACTTCAGTGCCGAGGAGTACATTATGTTTTATTTGTAATGAGTAATAAAATGTATTTTATTTCAATTGACACCTATAAAAAGCTATGTATTCAATTATTTTCGATAAAATAGTTTGTATACCACGGCACTCAAGTTTAGCTTTTTGTCAGGAATGTGGATTTAGTTGCCGAGGCCCGTAGGGCCAAGGCAAATAAACCACATGAGGTATAAAAAGGAACTTCATTGCCCAGGAGTGCATTATGTTTTATTTGAAATCGTGAAATTACAACATTTTAACCAACATTTGTAGGTTATGTTAACGCGGTTGACGTTTATCTGTCGCCTCGCCACCTACATAAAAGTCGTAAAACAATGGATTACTTTACTGCCGATTTCTCGTATTTTAATGACGATTTCGAGGTACTTTAATGCCGATACAACACGCAGATAGTTCAAATTTCCCACAATTTTTAACGTCAAAATGCACTTGCGCAGTTGAGGGAGCCGTGTTGTATGTATACGTCATATATATAATACACATATATTGCTGGTAGGGCCTGGAAACTTCAGAAAACATTACGGCGCCGACATAGTCTCACTTATAGTATAACGCGTCTCGTGCGCATGCGTGAGAATTCGAACTCCGCCTTTAGAAGCGAATTTTAAACTTGACCACTTCCCCATTGGGCGGACGACGCCGCCGCGCTTGCGCACAGCTCACCGTATACATGAAGGAGTTGGTTGTGTGTCTCACTTCATCGGCCAGTTTCCCACTCATAGCCGCTAGCAATATAGTAAGTATTAGATATATGGTATACGTGCTCCTCATTAAAGCACCTCTATAATACGAGCATGCTTGTCAGCCATATTGAATCACATTACAAAAGCGGCAAATTCAAAAAATGTGTTACTTTTCATAAAATGAAGATACGTTAATGTCTATACGTTTAATAGTACTAATTCGAAGCTGAACAACCGGTCATGCTCGAAGATTTTGAAATCTGAAAAACAGAAAAGACCGTAAATAGTTCATTAAAAAATGAATATAACCCACAACGAGTGAACTGTTTGACGTTGTAGGGTTATGTTTTGGTTGCATCATGACCACCAACATGTAAACGCGAAAGTACTGTGATGCAGTGTTATGCAGCTTGTGCAACATGCGTCTGCTTGTATTATAAAGGGCTGTACTGCTTCTAATGCCGTCACTGGGCTAAGCCGGGTTAAATCGGCACAAAAGCTGTAATAAAAACGGTGCATGGGCGCGTACTGATCAACTCTCGTCGTGTTAAGTCACCGATCAACGGTCTGCGATCATAACTCGCACACAAAATAAGATTAAAAAATTCGAAGTACCTGCGTAGCTTCTCCTTGAGTGATGTCCCACACGTCGCTGGAGGTCGAGCGGGGGCACCTAGGCTTCGAAACGGGGTTGTAGGAATTCTCCGGAATTGTACGAAGCGAAAGGGGCCTCGGGGCTTCAACAGTGGTAAGATATATTTGCCCGAGGAGCAATCGTGGTACACTAACGGGATACACGAATTACAGCTAAGACCCATAAATTGGTTCCTCGTAGAATGAATCCGTCCGAAGACGTTATTTCAAAGGTCAGTAGGCAATTTATTATGAGACGTACAGAAGAACCAAACCAAAAAGGCCCAGATTGGGGGTCGGGATCACACAACACTCTCGTATGTTCTTTACGCTATCGTAGTTCGAAGCCGAGTCCTCAAACAAAACGAACAAAACCAACTTTTGTCGCAAGGGTCAAGGGGGGGGGGGGAGAGGCTTCTTAAACGCGCCTAAAAAGCTGTCGCCACAACACCAAATGTCTGCAGAACTCCGCTCCAACTGAGGGGATGGGGTAGATTCGATCGTGCTCGACTATTTCCACTCGCACAACTCTTTCTCTCTCTCTCTCTCTCTATGGATGAATTGTGGCCGGCTCCCGGAGGCAGTAGACTGCACGTGTTCCGCGCTACCGCCGAACACCTGCCCACAGATTGATGTTTATACTGTGACCTGCCAAGCTCGCACAAATTAAGGAATTTTTGTACAGCGTGCGTCAAAATTAAAGGACTGTTCCTAACAAATGAATTATTGAAATACTTCAAGTCACAACTCCTTTGTTTATCTATCGGATGACCCACGTAGGACGGAAAGTAGGGTGCCTGTCATGTTGAAAACCACAAAGGATCAACTAACGCTATGACTTATATGAGATCTTGATATTTGCTCTGACTTGGCCGATTTTCGAAGAACACACGGAATAGTTCTGCAGTTTTTTTTTTAAATTATTATCACCGCTAAGATTCCAAGTGACCATTTGCATTTTTTTCTCTGTTGAATAGATATTCATGTTTGTTCAGAACGGCTGACAGCAAAATGCAGCAAATTTTAACAATGTCAGTTGATGTTTCTGGGAAAACAAAATTCGAGACATTATGAGCTGAAATAGTTATTTGTACAGTGTGTCCCAAATTGGACACTTTTGATAGGAAACATTCATTTCTAGAGGAGATAGTAAAAAACTAACTTACATGTTACGGGCTCGTTTTTTGTGTAAAAATGAATGGCCAAAACCGCACATCGATATCTTGATCGCTTTAAAAGATACAGGGTGATGTTCAATTTGGTGCATTTTTGACTTACCCCCGTAACTTGCTTATTTGTGAATATTTTGTGTTTCTGCAAAAACATTCTTAAGGCACTTTTTTAAAAGGAATCGAATGGTATGCTTAGCGTTTTTGTAAAACAAATGGCGGGGAAGCTGTGACATAAACTTTCATTTTTCTTATGGTAAATTTTCGACTCACCCCCGTAACTTGCTTATTTGTGAATATTTTGTGTTTCTGCAAAAACATTCTTAAGGCACTTTTTTAAAAGGAATCGAATGGTATGCTTAGTGTTTTTGTAAAACAAATGGCAGGGAAGCTATGACATAAACTTTTTGTTTTTACTTATGGTAAATAAAAATAGAAGTTTATGTCACAGCTTCCCCGCCATTTGTTTTACAAAAACACTAAGAATACCATTCGATTCCTTTTAAAAAAGTGCCTTAAGAATGTTTTTGCAGAAACACAAAATATTCACAAATAAGCAAGTTACGGGGGTGAGTCGAAAATTTACCATAAGAAAAATGAAAGTTTATGTCACAGCTTCCCCGCCATTTGTTTTACAAAAACGCTAAGCATACCATTCGATTCCTTATAAAAAAGTGCCTCAAGAATGTTTTTGCAGAAACACAAAATATTCACAAATAAGCAAGTTACGGGGGTAAGTTAAAAATGCACCACATTGAACATCACCCTGTATCTTTTAAAGCGATCAAGATATCGATGTGCGGTTTTCGCCATTCATTTTTACACAAAAAACGAGCCCGTAACATGTAAGTTAGTTTTTTACTATCTCCTCTAGAAATGAATGTTTCCTATCAAAAGTGTCCAATTTGGGACACACTGTACAACTAGTTTTAAAAGTTATACTTTTTTTTATAAAAAAGGGACTTTCAAAACATGTTGTACTCGTAGTTTTTTTTGCACAGTGATCTCTTGTATCTCGAAATTTAGTCGAAGGTGTTCTTTTTTACGATTTTTCGTTAAAAAGTGATACTTTTTTTAATCAATACTGCAAATCCAGCTCATGTCTCTATTTCTCTTTCTAGACCCTCTTTGTTGAAACTTATTTCGGACGACACGATATCAACCACTGGGGTTTTTAACTTATACCGGGTGAACATAAATATCTCTGATTGCATTACATTTGGAATGAGCGACGCTTTGAAAAATGATGAATTGAACTACCTAACCTAAATATCAAATGTCATTCAATGCATCACAACTGGCATTCCTAGGTGTCACAATGATCACAGATTCCTATAATATATTGTTATAATTGAAATATAATGCTAACCAACATTTATAGGTAACTAATTCCATTGCTACCGGGATCACAGATATTTATCAATTAAAACTATTTAGCTACTTAATAAAAAGAAGTGTTATCAAAAAACATACAACATGAAGAACTTCAACCTCGAGGCTTACCTGCGTTTACCGCGAAATTACTCGTCCACCAGGATCGCAGTTTTGGGCCCTTTGTGGACTAGGTAACCAGTTAAATCCTCTCAGGGTATTCCAAAAACAAACAATTCTAAAGATTTCCTCGATTTAATCGATTA
The DNA here is from genome assembly GCA_940337035.1 of Agriotes lineatus. Taxonomy (NCBI): domain Eukaryota; kingdom Metazoa; phylum Arthropoda; class Insecta; order Coleoptera; family Elateridae; genus Agriotes; species Agriotes lineatus. The sequence continues at coordinate 197,921 of CALNHX010000744.1, read as the reverse complement.
GCGGTGTTGTCAGATATACAACATATTTAAAACGGTGTTACATAATTTCGTTTTCCTACGTTAACATTGTAGCTCAAACTACTACTTTTACTTAAATGACAGAAATTAATTTCGAAGCATATTTTATTAATTTCTATTCTTCTCGTCTGTGAAATATGTTATTTTCAATTAAGGCTAGTGGATCGAGTTACATTTAAAATACATCTGTAGTTCAGCTGAAGCATAATCATAAATCATGTATATTTTACAAGATTCTAATTCGTGGCATTTAATTTAGATATTTCCAAGAAAACGCTTCTCTGCGGTTATCAGGGATGACGTCAGTTAGATAGGAATTACAATAATTCAGAAATATTTTACTGTTAAGTAGGTAACTAATATGTATTTTGTAATGCATTTTGATTCTTTTCTTGAGATAACTGTATCTGGAATTATGTTTACCAACTAACTATCTAATCAAGATAAAGCGGAAAATACGTGACAACTTTTAGGAAACAACATGGATTATTTTAATTTGTTTAAAGACTTAAAAAAATAGCTAAAGCTTTAACTGTCATATACATCGTTATTTTCTAGAAATAATTTTTGTTTTTGTTACTGCTAGTTTCGTGTTTGTAAAATAATTTAAGAAGAAAATGCTGCTTTTAAAAAGAAGTTTTAGTTATACTATTATTTTTACTTTTGATTAAAAGTAGTTAGCTAATACTTATTGCTGCAACTACTTTGTTAAGTGACTTTGACGACATTAAGCTATCCTTGTTATCAATTCCACGATTGGGTGTTATTAGTGCATTTAAGCTGAAATTATTCGATGTAAAATTTCTGAAGACGGCCCTGTCTAAAGTTCAACCCTGGATCTTAAAGCTACATTTTAAATATAATTTGGCCCAGACAATAATGCGTTTACGATCCGTAGAATTCGTCCCGTAAGCGTTCTCTTTTTAAATTCAAAACAAACATAGATATTGTAATTCTTTTCTTGATGAACGTTTCCGTTTCGTATACTAATTGCGTCATGTTTCGCGACTGCTCGGCGTCGTTGTAATTGCAAATTCTTCAAATCCGTATGCAGCTAATCAATTTTGAACAACCCTTCCTTGTTCCACGCACGAAGAAATTAGGCTCTGGGATTACATTTGTTTTGGCAATAGCGCATTATGCTACCCTTGGAAATTTCCTGTTATTGACTTCAACGCCCGAAGTTCTGGAAAAGTAATCTTTGTAATTCAACACCATGAGATTCGTTGCGGCAGCAGAAATTTCTTCTAGAAGCTTCAACGTCCATCTCGCTTGTTCAAAGCCCCTCTTGCCTTTCTTTAAAACCTACGCAGGAATGCTTCCTTGTTTGGCAACACTGTTAGAGTGAGATGCATTATTCCGGCCCGGAGGGGTAATTATTGTTTCGCTTCTAAACTTCGAATTAATTAGCAGCGAGTCTTCGAGCAGTTGAGTGTGTGCAATTTTCGCGCCCCCCGGTGTAACAAGCATTGTTACACCGGGGGAAAATCTTTGTTAAGGGATTCTGTGTGCTTTACGTGGCGTTGGACTTTTAAGTGAGTTCCGCTTAAACCTTTGGGACGGCTGTTGACTCCTGCTGAGTATTAAGGAAAACACGCGCGGTGGGCAATTATTTCAGTTAGCGTTGGTAAAAGTAAGCCGATTCGTCTCCTTCAGTTTGTTTTTTTTCTTCCCAGGGGAAGAATTTTGCATCATTTGCAGACCCGATTTGAGACGGCATCTCTAAGCTTGTGATTAACGGTTTCCCGTGCCTTTGTGGGGAAAAACCATTTGCATACTGCATTTTTAAATTACCAACGTTGAGTAAATCGTAATCGAAGTGAGGCCCACCGCGTGTCATCATCGTAGTGCTCTGGTTGCATCTGTGAAAACTCCGATTTCGTTGTGCCATTTCATCCCAGTGCGAGGCCCGCATCCTTTTGAGTGCCGGTCGGCGTTAAGCCACTGCCAGGTCCGGTTCCAGCCCTTTCTGCACTTCTGCAACGCCTTCCAAGCTTCCCCGAGGACGAGGTTATAGCCGAAACTAACGACGTACTTACAGCTATCAGGTAGGAGCTATGTATTACTCCAATTGTGCCTAATTAATGTGCGACTATAATTGTGTGTGTTCTTCAAGAGTTCGTAAAGATTGCGCACGTTATTTAAACGTAAGCCCATGTTTTGCTTTGTTTATTACCAATCAGGGGCCTCACCCCTGTAAGCTATTTCGTTTTGTCCGTTGTGTAACCATATATTTAAACCATAGGGTAACTTTGCGTGGGATCCCTTTCATGTTCATATAGGATGTGTCTTTTCGTTGTATTAAGCTTAAATTCGCCTCCGGGTGATTTTTATTAATGTAAAGATTTGTGTAAACTTTAATTCCCTAATTAATAAATCCATTAAAGTCAATTTGATTATTTGTTGAGTTCTGGACCCCTTCTGGGTCATCATTTAATCCAGTGTGGCAAAGGCCGAGTGTAATTTGCATTGTAAAGCTGAAAGTACGCCTTTTTGATAAGCAAGCCCCAAGCTCTGGGCTAGTGTTAGTGTTTTTTTGTTACTATTTAGTAAGGGTGTGCCTCAAGGTAAGTCGTTGTGTATGGCCACTCTTGGTGTTCTTCCTGAAGACTCGGTGGATGCTTGGACAGCGAGGCGAGGACCTCCTCATAGCTTCGTGAAGTTCTTGCTTTATTCACGTAAGCAACCCCCTTTTTAAAAGCAAGTGGCGTCCTTTTGGCAATTCTTTTAAGCAAGCTTAGGGTAAGTACCCCGTCGGTTTTTCATTTAAGTCTTCGAACCACGCCTTCCCGACTGAGTTAAGTGCGCGTAACCGGAGCAACAAAATCTGCTCCAGCACATTAAGATCTGTGTTTTCTAGGGAAAACCGGCGAACCCTGTAGTTTGTACCCGATTTTGGACAATAATTTTGATCATTGTCAAACTGATGAATTAATACCGTAACAACTTTTTACAGAAAAAAAAACGCATTACACAAAATAATATGTTATTTTGCTAGCTACTTTCATTATTATTTATGTACCATAACATACAAAACAATCATAAATTATTATTTTTCGTACACTAGCATAGAAAGAGCTGTTTTGCCGTACAATTTATTAATTAGAAAGTTACTTTGCCGTACAAATACCGCAAAGTGTACCTTTCTAATTCATACATTTTACGGCACATTCAGATGGGAGATTAAATTTATTATTCCGTTTTGTATGCTAGTGTACGAAAAAATATTATACGAAACTCGTATGAAAGGGGTTTTTCCATACTCGTCTCGAAATAGCAGACTCGGTTAACGACATCTTCCGGAAACATCTCACTCGTACTGAAAAGCTCCACTTTCTATACTTGTAACGTAAATAACTATTCGTGTACTTGTCACGTATTCACTTTGGCGTTAGGATAATTTCTTTTTTATAATCCTCATACATTTTTCAAATTAACTAATAAAGTGTTTCGCTATAAAAGTAAAAACTCATCAGTGAGCTTGGGAGTAAAAAAGTAACTAAATATGTAACAAAAATTACGTTTTATGTTTTTAATGTATTAAAATCAACATACAAAATTACTTCTTAAAAATTGTAGTTTTTTCTGCTCTCTGATTTTTTATTTAAAAAGTTAGGAGGTACAGTAGCGGTGTTCCTTGTAACACGCTACTTCCAATCACTGCTTATATGTACGAGTACATAATAATTTGCCATCTACAGATTAGGATTAGGGTATCAAAGTTTATTGTTTAATTTTTCCGTTTATATTTTTACTTGATATTAGGCTGCATTATCTAGCGAGAATCAGTAATAGTGTAGGTGATACAAATTACAAGAACAATAGAAACATATTTTTTTTATATTTATGTTTCCTAAGTTTCTAGGTTTCAATTTCGGTATTTATTACGTTTATCTAAGATAGTGTGTAAAGTTCATTTTTTATGCAGTTTTAAGTTTGTAAAATGACTGTTTAATAACATGCTTTCATTAGTTTACGTCGTCAGTAGCAACGTCGATTGATTCTCTGCTAAAGTTTTGATGTCGTCTAATTTGAATGTGTTATTTGCAGCAACATAGTTCTGTACTGACACCCACATTTTCCCAATCGGGTTTAGTTCTGGATGGTAAGAGGGTAATCCAAGGACTACGTGTGAAGATGTTCGACTAATAATTTCTCCATCATATAACCTTTATGTGTAGGTTTATGTAATTTTCTTTTTTGTTTCATACAACTTAATATAAATGTTTCTTACTAATAACCACTTTTGCATTTCTGCTTTTTCCAAACGAATGTTGGATTCGGCTCAGTACAGAAATTTATTGTGATACGATGTATTATTGATGACCACAATGGATTTTTTCAAGATTCGGCTATAATTTTTCTTTCAGCCACTTGACATAATTTTGATGGGTCATTTCATCGTGGTAATCACCTTTCTCATAAGTTCTAATTTAAACATCAATACAAAATTTGGTACGAAACCCTTTTTACCTCTGACATGAAGAATAATCGATCGTTGCCCTTTACCGACAGGGGATTTTAAACAGCTGTTGGTGCCATCATCCCAAAATTTAGAACAATATGGGAGCTATGCAAGTACGTTTCATCAGTGTACACACAAATTTAACATGTTTTGCTGGAATTTCTCTCTTCTCTATTAGAACTTGCCTATTGTCGTGACATTTTCTCTATTGAAAACCCATTCTATGTACTAATCGCCTAAAGGAATGTAACTTGTCAGTGAAATTAACACCCCCCTTCTTCATTTTGTACGGCTTCGAACACAGCTTTCACTGTAGGTCTCTTTTTATGGATTTGCGCAAAGTTATAGATCACGCTTCGGATTACTTCTTTTAAATATAGATCAACAGATGACCTTGGGCTAAGTTTAGTAATTGGTTTTCTTGGAGTAGTAAATATTCTTCCACCACTTGGTTCGGCTTCTTTAGCAATTCGCTTAACTGTATTTAGGCCAACACTGGTTGCTTTAACCACGCATTCTTGCAAAAGACTGAAAGGTACTTTTTTAGTTTACACCCCCACACTTAAGTTAAATAGAAAAATCAGAAATCAGTTGTATGTGGGGGTGTAAACTAAATTATAGTCTATGTTGAACTAAATTAGTTTAGACCCCAAACTTTTTATTGAAAATTAAGTAAAACAAATTATTCACGTGTATAAACTTCTGCTATTTGCAAGGAGAATGTAACAAGCCATCCACCACCAGTGCCACCTACCGCCGTGAGCGCACACCAGGCACAACACTCCAACGTACCTAACCTAACCTTCCCTAGCCTAACCTATCCTATCCTATCCTATCCGAAACTAAACTCACCTAACCTAACCTCGCAATTAAAATCATAATGTTTCAATACAAAACAATGGAAAAAAGTGGGGTGTAAACTAAATAAGCTCCCCGTAAACATTATTTTAGTTTACACCCCCACATTTAAGCGAAATACAAAAATCGTAAACCAGATGTAGGTGGGGGTGTAAACTAAAAGAGTGCCGACTGAAAGAAATTTCAGGAGTCCTACTTGATTCTTCCTTCATATTATTTCAGGTCCTTGACTACGAATTACTTTCTTAAGGTTATCCATAATGTAGGCAGCTCTATAAATAATTAAAATTTCCTTAAGAAATTACTTTATAAGTCAATATTTTATATTTACATGTAACTGTGAAAACAGCAATCAAAATGCACAAATTAGTCCTTGAAAATGGTTGATTTTTAAACTGCAGGCAGGAACCCCAAAGAACTGTTTTTAGAATGTACTATCGAATCGGGAAACGTGTTTAGACAAAGGCAGGCCACAGGTCTAAATATTTTCAATTACAAGTGCACAGATGTCAAGCTTGCTTTTTAAGTTGGTCGAAATTTATATTCGCATTATAACCTCAAAATATTATTTAATGACACTTACATGACATTTGTGATGACAGTGACATATAAGATGGAATTTACCGTAAATTTCTGATTATTAATCATCGCAGTTGCTATGGAAAATTGCCAATTAAATATACATAGGGATATTCTCAATCGAGGACCTATTAGCAAAAAAGAAACAAAATCAGAAAACAAAAATGTAGTATGAATGGGAGAAACCAATACTGAGGTAGAATCGTGATACGTTGGAAATAATTTTTTCCATGGTTAGGTACTGTGAATGAAAATAACAAATAATAATTAAATTATATTATTGAAATGTATGATTCCGATAGTTAAATGATTAAATGATTAGGCAGATAATGTAGCACTTTTTATGCCTAATCAGAAAAGTGACACTGTTACCTTGACAATGTAGTCACAAGAGTTGCCACTTTTATGACGTTTGAAAAGAATAGTTACAAATAACTTAATTTCAAACGTAATAAGCACCGAGTGTAAGAAATTAATTCCACGCATGAGGGAAGCGAGACTAAAAGGGCAGAAGGCTATACTTATACACAAGTACCATAAGATACTATTAAAGTGGTGTCTGTCTGTCAGTCTCTCTCCTTTCTACAGCTCGGACAGTTTAATTGATCCGCTTGAAAATTGATATTTACGTTCTTAATCTAAATTTGGAGATCCCACATCCCAGTGACTTGTAGATAAAATAGACCAACCTGAAGTAGTACTTTACTCTTAGGTTCCTTTCAGGGTCCCTAGATGAAAAAAAATGTTTTCTGAATTCCCTAAGAATGTCTGTCTGTTGCTGGTATAACTCAAAAACTATTTGTTGGAGGAAGACTATATTTTGCATGCGAATTATATCCCTTCCTGGCATGAAACCAAGAAAATTTTGGTAAAATATGTATAAGGTGGGCACCTTAGAAAAATAAATTTTGTGTTAACTGAGAAATAGATAGAAATAGTAATATGCATATAGCTCAGAATTTACCCTTAATAAAAATGGAACAGATACACGGTAAATTATTTTACTAGAAACGTTGAGATGGATTTACCTAGTTTCTTTTGACTTCTAAAATTGTTTAGTATCAGAACGTATACTTACGAGGAAAGTTCTGAGTAAAGCCCTTTACAGACTTTTTAAATTAAAACTCAATCTAACATTGACATATTCGATAATAACTAAAGAATTTATATATTGGTTGCTATGGACTAAGGTTGTTACGGTTCATGCGGCTACTTGGCATTAAATTATATACCATATGGACTCAGAAAATTTTCAGCATTTCATTTTTCATTTAGAAATATGACCTTTCAATTTAAAAAAAATTCAAAATGTTTTTAGACCATTCACAGTTGGGTACCAAATTAATTGTGCTCTACTCAGAACCACAGACCTAAGAGATAGAGTAACAAGGTCAACAAATCACCAAAACATACCCCACACAAAGGTTGCTGCGCAAGCACCAAAGGCGCGCTCAAACTCTGTATCCCGAATCCGGGGCAAAAAACATTAACTTTTGATTTACACCACCATTACATAAAACGCCTATTTCAGAGACTTTTCTTTCAAGTATTTTTCTTCAAACCTTGAAAATTCCCTACCTAACTCATAAAGACTGCATTTAAGTTTTTTTACTGAATGACCTGTTTCACCAATGTATACAGCATTACAACAGCAAGGGACCCTATAAATACCTGTGTGTTTAATTTAGCTTTAGGTAAAGGAAAAACCAATAACATTTAAACAATACATTAAAACCGTATTGATTTCCCCTGAACAAAATCTTACAGGTTCAAATTTCTGGCTAATAATAAGATCACTGTAAAAGGAAGTTGTGTGCGTGTATCACACCAGATATTTATTAAGTGTTCTTGGAATTTTTGGCTTCTTTGGAATGCTATCAGCTCCTCTATCCACTTATCGAATTCTTCCAATGATTTTTGTTTTTATTTCACCATACTTATGTACGGAGTATAATCTACAGCTATATTCAATTGTGGTGGTCGTTGATGATCAATGGAGTAGAACGTCGGCAAGAATGTGCTACTTTTGGAATTTCAAAATTTGACTTCAAATTCCGACAGAGCATCAAAAGGTAGAATAAGAATGTCTCTAACACCAACTTCGTATATCTTAGAAAATATGGTGAAAATGGCGGGAAAAAAGCAATAATAGTAATTACTTATTGATTAATAAATAAATATAAATGCATACATATTTTAAACCAAATTATTTAACTTGCTTGAGTTAATATGGAAATAAGTAAATGCTTGAAGAGATTCTTAAATCTACCTTTCCCGATCTTTGGAAAAGTGCACACCCATTTTAAAACGTAGAAAATTGTTTTTAAAATCAAGTTCTGTGAAAACCATGCGCTTGTTAAATGTGTTGCCTACCTATTATTTTTTATTTCTAATTAAAAACAACTAAAATGCAATATTATTATTATTGTTAAATAGGGGCTCAGAATAGATATTTGTGGTACATCTGATGTAAAGTTTGACTTTGAAATCAAATTAAAACTTTATTTATGCTGGTGACAAAGTTATGCAACCCATGATTCACTTATACTAGTAAACTTGATACCATTTTTTTAAATTAATTTTATGAATCGAGGTTCCTAACATAGGTTTAGCTTGAAAAAAAAATATGTCGGCTAAAGAATTTAATACAATACTCGGTGCGTTAAACCTTTTACCTTCGTCAGTGTTATTATAGACTACCGGACTCGTAATGTAAATAACTATCGTTTGTCTGAAATGCTAGTATTCAGCCAATTTTTTCTTAGTAATACGCAATTTTGGTTTTTTAAATAGAACACCCTCTATGTTTTTAGACATTTTAAAACAGCACTGAAAATACTTTATGATAGCATGGTTAAACTAAAACTTTGAAACTTATTCTTTTATTAAAATGAATTATTTGCCTAAAGGAAGTCATGACATATGCAAAATCACTAACAATTGAACAAGATATGCAGAACAAATTCCACTTGTTTTTAAAAATACCTCATGAAAACAATTGGAAACTAAGTTTTTTAAATAAAACAATAAAATATTTTTGAATTGTATTTTTTGAACGAAAAACTAGTAGGCCGTGAATTAAGTTGGTTTGACAATGTAAGCTGCATACTGGCATTAAAAAAAAGCTTGTTTTGATATTTCTATTATTAATGAAGTTACGAGTTGTCTAGCAATGTACAAACACCCTTGAGTTATTCAATTTTGTGGCTTTTTCTATAATTGTTAACTAGGTGTGCTGTTGGTACTGGCTGCTGGTGGTGGACGCTGTCCTGTTGATGGGTTTTGTAGGTTTTCACTACTAAAATATTTTTTTTTTATTTTATCATGAATTCAAGACAATGTCAAACGTACTTGGTCCTTCGGAGAAGGTTTTTCTATCGTTGTTAACTAAGTGTGCTGTTGGTACTGGCTGCTGGTGGTGGATGGAACAAGCATATTCAAATAATTTTTACATACATGCATGTTTGGACAAAACGCATAGTATTTTAAATACAAGCAGAAATAATGACTACCTTGTTCATGTCTATAATACAACGATGTCATAAAAGTTAGTGTAAAACTAAAAGACTACAGAGGCAGCAATACGTGCCAACATAAATTATCTTTCTTAAAGATTTTCACATAATCTACTTCCATTATTCATTTCTTTTAACAATTTATAAGGTTTATATCTCACCATCTTCTTATTCTTTTCCATTTTCCTTATGCCTATGGCGTCAGGTTGCTCATTCATTTGCGGTATTGGTCACGATCAGCTGCCATTCTCTTTAGTTGTCCTAAGTTCTTTCCTCTATCCAGTACCATCTTTTCCATTCCTTCTACCCATGTTTCCCTAGGCCATCCTACATATTGCCTTCCCTTGGGCCTTGCTTCCAGTATCCTTTTCGGGTCTCTTCTATTTCGCATTCTCATGACGTGTCCAAACCAGGCAGACTGCCTTCCCTCCACTTCTTCTACCAATGGTTCCATTTCCAGTTCTTCTCTAATCGCTGTATTTCTAATTCTGTCGCGTTTCGTTTTTCCGACCATTCTTCTCAAGTATTTCATTTCCCCTGCTATATCTCATCATATTCCTAAATAGAAATAAATACACAATTATACGAAGAATATTTAAGTGCATTAACTCATGAATATGCTTTAGAATAGAAATTTACTGAACCAAGACTATCTAGACTAGATAGTAGGCCATTCATACTATCCTCTTCTGAACTTAAAACAATATGAACAAGCATACTGCTATCCAGAAGCTTACGATTCAAAACAATTCTAACAAATACGATATTTTGTATTTAACAAGTGATATCGTAGCACTTCTGATTTACATATTTAAAATGTTTATTTTATGAACTCAGAGTTGTTCATCTGTAGGAGATGTCATTTTCACTGCCGTACATGTAAAATTTGGTTTTTTCCTGTATAGGACTTCATGTGCCGAACTAAAAACTTCTTTGCACTGTTCTATATTCACAATCAGAAGAACTATAAAGTTTTTCTCCAGTATGGGGCTTTATATGTCAAACTAAACTATCGATACTTCTATGCAAATTTCTGTATTCACACTCGGTACAAGCATGAGGTTTTTCTGCCATATGAGACTAGATATGGTTAGCTAAATCATCTTTCTGTGTTGTTGTGTATTCACAATTAGAACAATCGTAAGATTTCTCTCTCGTGTGAGACCAGATATGTCGTTCCAAGTGACTTTTCTGCGTTGCTTTGTAGTCACAAATAGTACAACAAAAAGGCTTTTCTCCTGTGTAAGACCGCACATGTCTAACTAAATGACTGCTTTGTGCCATTTTGTATTCTCAATTAAAACAACTAAAGTTTTCGCTCCTGTATAACACTTCATATGTCTAACTAAACTACTTTTTAGCAAAGTTCTCTATGAGCATTCTGTACGGCCGTATGGTTTTTCTCCAATATGAGATTGGATATCGTTGACTAAATTACCTTTCCGTGTTGTTCTGTATTAACAATAGGGACAAACATACGGCTTCTCTCCTGTGTGAGACCGCATATATCTAAGTAAACTACGTATTTCTACTGCCATGTATCCACATTCAGATTAATCGTATGGTTTTTCACCTGCATGTTTCCGCATATATACGACTAAATGAGGTTTATGCTTTGCTTTGTATTCACAATACGAGCAACTGTACCGTTGACTCAAGTATGAGATCTCGTATGTGCTGTTCAACAAATATTGTAGCAAATTCATGGATGTCCTTCATGCTTTCTCCAAGTTCTTGCGTAGTATGTAAATTATTGGGATTTTCATATTCCTTGCCTTATGCGATAGAATCGTATGATTCTAAAAATGATCATATAGAGCTACTTGTTTAGTGTTTATTGAGGTTATTTAAAGAAAGAAATGCTGCCTTTATACGATAGGAACTACCCAACATTGCAACATGCCAAACCTATAATCATATATATAATACACATATATTGCGAGTAGGGCCTGGAAACGACAGAAAACATTACGGCGCCGACATAGTCTCACTTAGTGTATAACGCGCCTCGTGCGCATGCGTGAGAATGCGAACTCCGCCTTTAGAAGCTAATTTTAAACTTGACCACTTTCCCATTGGCCGGACGACGCCGCCGCGCTTGCACACAGCTCACCATTATACATTGAAGAGTTGGTTGTCTGTCTCACTTCCTTGGTGAGTTTCCCACTCATAGCCGTTAGCAATATAGTAAGTATTAGATATATGCCTATAATACAGGGAGATTATAAAATACTGTCATGGCTCGATGTTATTTCATTATGTTTTTACTATTGTGTATGAATTGGCTGTCAAGATCGAGAAAGTAAACAATAAGGGCGGCAACGCTGCTGGTGATTTGACCTAAAAATAATCGGCGCAGTAAAAGTACGCACTGGCGGGGACGTAAACTGCAAGATTACCGGTAATCACTTTGGCCTACAGCAAATAAAACTGGGTAGTTTTCATACAATTGTATTCGTAACTGAATTTCTTCCCTTCTCCACTGCCTCATTTTTAACGTAAATAGGTTTTTGAGACAAGAACGAAACTGAAAATAGCGTGTTTACTAACGTAACGAGAAGAGGTTGTTTACGAATTGGCGCCTACAAAACGCAGGTTGGTATTACGAATTTGCGAAAAATGCGCTTGCGCGAAGGTGGAACTTTTAACGAAAACTTGTAGAAAGTAGCGCATGTTCCAGTTTGCGGGTAAAAGTTTTCTTGTAGGAACGGACTTGTAAGACATTGTTTGTCTCGTTCTAATCCGCGTGAATGCTAGACAGAGAAAACTTGTAACGTCACTGTACCAGAAATTCTTGTTCAGTGAACTCTAACGTAACTGCAAAGGACCCGTCGCGTGCGCAAAGCACGCAAAACTGTGTCAGGGTCGACAGAGTGAGAGGGAATGTACGTGTAGGATCCCCATCTCTGTTTTACAGATGCAAGAGAATGGGGATTGTGCGGTTCATTTCCCATTTATTACAATTTGTTAATATTTTGAGGAGCTTGTATCTTTGAAAAGGCTTTTAGTTTGTCGAATACATTTACATCAAGCGGTTGGTGTATTTTGTTTAAAGCAAATTGCAGCAAAATAGTGCCAAAACCATTTTCCAAGTGTTGTGTTTAGAAACTGAGTAATCATGGTGCCCAATTGTGTAGCTTATGGTTGCAATAATGTACAGAATGCAAGAAAACCAATTTCATTTCATACGTAAGTTTACAGTTTTTTTTAATAGTCTAAAGTCTATAAAATCTTTGTTGTATGTTAAGATTTAAAATGCTCATAAAATGTAGTTAACCTATAAAAGTTAAAAAAGTATATAATAATTTTTATTATTAATTAAGTATATGTTTATTTTAGTTTTCCATTCAAACGTCCAGAGATTCTGGAACTTTGGGTGAAAGCAATAAGAAGAGAGAATTGGTTGCCTTCTAAGACGAGTAGACTGTGCGGGCAACATTTTTTATCTGCGGATTATCAAATTAGTCCAGGATGTAATACTAAATTACTCAAACTTCATGCTGTGCCAAGTATTTTTTCATTTCCAAAACATCTATTGAAAAAGGCAACACCTCGCAGGAAATTAATTCGACATGATGTGAGTTATTAAAATAACCTTCTGTATTATGCAAAAAATTATTGTTTTTTTGTTATTTTTTTTTAGATGGCAGATGATAGGGTTAAAGAAGAACCTATGAGTATTGATTTTGGTGTTACTACACCAGAATCGATAAATTTGCCATCGTCATCTGCTAGAGAATCAAAACTGCTCAGGGACCAAGAAACGCAGACTGCGGCAATAGATGATAGACTTTTCCGCTTGAAAAGACAAGTAAAAACTTTAAAACAAAAAGTCAAGAGGAGAAATTTAAAGGTGTCTACTAGAGTACTGCATCGGGTCGGGTACCCGCGGGTACCCGCGGGTTACCCGCATGGCGGGTCGGGTTGCGGGTAAGATTTATGTCAATATTGCGGGTAGCGGGTCGGGTGCGGATTTGAAACTGCGGGTCGCGGGTCGGGTGACGGGTACAACTTCATTTCCTCAACATAAATTTTGTTTGTGTATAAACAAAATATGCCGAAGTGTGACAATAACTTTCTTTATTGTGTATGGCATGCTATCTGAAGTAAGTTACTGCTACGTGCTGGTCTAATATTCGAATTTGGGGTCAAGTGCGCCTTAAAAGTGAAATACTTGCGGGTCGCGGGTCGGGTGCGGGTTTGAAACGGCGGGTCGCGCGTCGGGTGCGGGTATAAAAATTTGAAAAATGCGGTTCGCGGGTCGGGTGCGGGTTTAAAATTTCAGAAATTGCGGTTCGCGGGTCGGGTGCGGGTCCTATATATTGGACCCGCGCAGGTCTCTAGTGTCTACTATGAAACATCTCATTAAGGAAATTTCAAAAAGTGGCTATAGCATGAAAATTTAAATACTGTCCTGAAAAATTATTTTGAAGGTTAATAATAATGCTTGTGCTAAACTATTGTACTAGAAAATTAATAATGAATTTTTTAGGTCTGCCTTTAGAGCTTGTGCTTCTGCAGAAAACAGACTCTGAAATTAAAGATCGTGGCCAAAGACGTTACTCTACATTAATGAAGCAGTTTGCCCACTAGACTAATTGTATTTTACATAATTTATTCATGTAAATATTTGTACTATGAAATATTATTAAATACATTTTGTATTTTGCATATAATATATTATATAAAAGCATTTATTCTTTTTAATTTATTGCTAATTACAACTGCTGAAATGCTTAATAATCACTATTTCTTTATATTGCTCTTGTAAGTGTTCATAATAATGTTTACAAACAATTATCGATATTAAGCGTTTCACCATTTGCATTAGCCGTGATATTTTGAATTGAAATAAAATCATTGTTGAAATAAAAGTGTTGTGAAGGCCAGTTACTTATTCATTTTTGTACCTTTTCTCATTTGTAATTTTTATCCAATGATTTATTTTGTTCCCTATATGTGTATCTATAATTGTGTTTAAACATATAATATAGATTTTAAATATTGTTTTATCAGGCAAATAAGGGTTTTAACAAATTTTAATGACTGTTAAATTTGTATGGTCACCTATACAGAATTTTATTAAATTTTTGACAAATACTAGAAACAGTTAAATAATTATTTTACCTCTTAAAAGATTAAAGATTAATCAAATAATCTGTATAAATTTTAATACATTATTTTAGAAAAGATAGGATAGGAAATAAAAAATAAAACCTTCAAATTTGCTCATTTCTGCCATTTATTCAATATGTTAAACAGAGAGGGAGATACTACACACTTGCGGGTTGCCTAAAAATCAACTTGCCTCACTTTCAAAGCGTTTAGCGTCCCTTCCAGTTGTCATTGAGTTCACTGTTCTTGTTCGTGTAGATGGCTCTTTTAGAAAGTTAGTATGAACATTGTTTTAATCTACCTATTTGTTGATATTAGTTATTTGCGAAACGTAATATGTTTAATATTTAGCAATCGTTGGTTAGATAATGTATCTGTACAGAAATTTCAGTAAAAAATTTCAGAATGTACCTGTTCTGTATCTGTAACAACCTAAAATGTGCTAAAGTGTTTATCGGTGTGTTTCGAGTGTCACAAACTTATTAATCAGATGCACTACATGCATTTGGTAGATTCGAAACAATTTTCAAACCTTCCAGGCCAGGGTACTAACTGCTTGTATTTTTGGCAGTGTTTGGTATGTACTGTGAACCGCATTTGTAAATGTCGATATTTCAGTAAGCAACTGATTAAACGCATTTGTGATGTGTATATCCTTTTCTTTTAGATTCACATTAAAACTTCAAGTGTAGCATGTGATCCAGTAGCCACGAGGTGTCTTGGCTAATTCTACAGATTTACATCGCAAACTTCAGGTAAGCGTATAAATAATTGTCACTTATAACACCATGAGTAGTCAAAGTTATGTCGACTATTTTTGCGGTGGTATCACGAATGACCATTGCGCTTCCGAAGCGCAATGGACAAGAGTATTGATACCACTGCAAAAATAATCTACGTAACTTTGACTAAGAATGGTATTGAACCAAACTACTTTTTCAAATTAGTTTTCAGTAAATCTAGCAACAAACTACGCAATTTCTATAGTAACAAAACTAAAATTGATTTTTCCTAATAAAAACTACAATTATTTAATATAGTCACTTGAATATCTTCTAGGAAGATATATCCGCTGATATTTTTTTGTTTGATCAAGAAACGTCAGATTCTGGATTTTCATTGGTCACTTTTTGACAGTTGACAGGTGAATTGAATAGTCACTAGAATATGGTAAAAGATTGTTGACCGTCATAACACACTTCACTCGCTCAAGAATATAGCAGAAATGTGCATCAATCTTTACATTCATCTTTTTTTTTATGTTTTAAGACCTTACGGATTCTTTGCTTTTATAGCCTCTTATCCTATCAATGGGAATCAATAAATTTGTTTACAGCTTACTATATTTTTATTTTGGAACTAACAGTAAATTGCATAAGCAACTGTTACTGGATAACAGGGTGATAACGATTGACATAGGGGTTTCAATTAGAGATGTGCGGTACGATCAGATATTTTGAAATACCGGTACTTCGTCTTCTGATACTTGATATTTTGTACCGGTATTTCAGTAAGCGATACAATACGATACGATTTATTTGGTCAGTATCGTCAGGACCGATCCAAGGTTTTTACCATCTGGGTTCTAATAACTCATCTTTTGACTATTAATTAATTTTTTAAAAAGTATTTAACATTAAAATTAATGAAACAATCTCAATGAGGTTGTCTGATATTTATATTTAGTGTTCTATGGAAGCATGGGCGAGATGGTCGAACGTCGATAACTTTCAATAAGTAATTTTCAGCTTCTACAAACTCGACAATAAATATCAAAACAAAGTGATTGTTGAACCGAAATCTTCCTGTTTAACATGTGTACGTACTACACTTTGGGTTTCGGCTGGTACAGCAAAATCGTAATTGATAAATTCTAAGCAGAATGACTAATTCTGGCGGACTGGAGCTTTCATGTATCCCAGCAAATTGTTTTATAATGATTATATAATTCATTACATAGTAAGCCAATAGAAAAATTTTATTTATCATAGTTACGATGTATAGATCAGCGATTATACGCTTGACAACGTGATATAACCGTTTTGGTTTTTCGCTGGGTCCAACAATTAAAAATATTCAATCTAGAGCCATGATCGTTGTTATAGTAACATTGTTGGGATTTTAATACGTTTAATATTACTACAAAAAAATAGGATTTTTGTCTTGTTAAATTACTTTTACATTTATTATATAATCGTAAGAAGCCTCGTGGCACTGTTGGGTAAGCGCCAGACTTGCATTAAGCAAGTCCTCGGTTCGAATCCCGCGGGGGTCGGAATTTTCCGCCTTGGCGATTGGAATCGGGCTCGGTGAGACCATTCACAGTTGGGCACCAAATTAACTGTGCTCTACTCAGAACCACAGACCTAAGAGATAGAGTAACAAGGTCAACACATTACCAATACACACACCTCATACAATGGTTGCTGCGCAAGCACCAAAGGCGCGATCCAACTCTGTATCCCGAATCCGGGGCAAGTTGATCATTGTACCGCCAGATGCCAGTGCATAAAGCACCAGCCTCGACACCGCAAGGTAAATGAGATTACAGATAATACATATACATTATATAATCGTAACGAATATCACTCGATCATTAAAAATAATCGATTACGTCTCGTTAGCCGGGAAGTAAAATAATCGATTATTTTATATGGTGTAGTGGTATTATAACGGATTAAATCTATATAAATAAAAATCAATTGCCACATGTATGGTACATCATCACTTGAAAACGGTTGGACCAATTTGGCTCATTTTTTTTTGTTGTGTTCGTAATTGTCAGGACAAGGTTTGTATGAAAGAAAATTTTGGGAAAATTCACCGGAAAAGTCGAAAAATTCGGAAAATTAAAAAGATGATATTGTATGGGATTTTGTATGTTTTCGTTTCTGAATGGCTTTTTGAAGAGAAAAATGGGAAAATCGGAATGGAAAACTCGGAAAATTCGCAAAACTCGGAAAATTAGGAAAAATCGAAATTTTTGCAAAAATCATGGTTTTCAAAATATACCTCATTGAGGCTTCGTGTGTGCACTATATAGTCTATTAGGCTTTTTGCATTACGTTCTTCCCCTACTAAAAGTATATATACGAGGATGATTTGACGGGACGTGCGACTCGACTACTAGTGCCCTCTAGCGGTAAAAATTTACATCATTTTTGAGTTCCGCCATCTTTTTTATGCTGACAAGTGAAGTTTAGATGATCTGTGGCGTTCAGTTAAGAAATTGCAACGGTTTAAAGACGACACTTAAATGGAAAATCCTAAAATGGATAAAAACGCTATTTGTGGTGCGATTCAATATTTGTTTTTTAAGAAGCTAAACACGACTGAATTACGTTTGAATGTGCCTCAATGTAAAAAATTAAAACGAGTAGAATATCCTGCATGGTTTTCGAAAGAGTTAATTTTACTTATTCGTTCTAAACATAAATTTCGAAAACGTTTTAAACAACATGGGAACGTGTCAGACTATCAACAATTTTCAGGTTTATATAAAGAAATTAAAACTAAGATAAAATCATGCTATAAAAGCTATATTCGAAAAACTGAGGAAAACAAAATCTGAAACAAAAAAGTTCTGGTCATATGAAAAGTTAAATCAATCTAATCAAGGAATTCCAGCTGTTATGCAGTATGGCCAATCTGTCGCATCGGACCCTCAAACTATTTGTAATTTTTGCAGTGATTATTTTGCCTCAGTTTATGAACCAGCAGGGAAACATACCATCTCTGTTAACCCTACAAGTATAATGTTTGGAGATAGTTTACACTTATTACAATTTAGTCAAAATGACGTTTTATCATTCCTTGAAACGATTGACGTTAAAAAATCGTGTCGACCGGATGGTATAAACCCACTATTTATAAGAACTTGTGCCCACGTGTTAGCTTATCCTTTAAGTTTAATATTCAATAAATCTTTAAGATCAGGTATCTTTCCCAGCCGCTGGAAACTTGCTTATGTAACCCCAGTGTATAAATCTGGAGTGAAATCTGTAGTGAGTAATTACAGACCCATTTCAAAACTTTCAATATTTGGCAAATGTTTTGAGGCGCTAGTAAATAAACGGTTACTTGAGCATATTAATCTAGTAATATCCGAACATCAGCACGGATTCTTGCCTGGTAGATCTACAACGACAAATCTACTCAGCTTTGTTCACTATCTTACAGATCATTTTGCAAATAGAACCCAAGTCGATGCTCTATATACAGGCTTTTCGAAGGCTTTTGACAAGCTAAATCGGGAAATACTTGCAGAAAAGTTAAAGTGTTAATGGCATAAATGATTCGTTACTTTTGTGGTTTGTATCATATCTCAACAATAGAGTACAACAAGTTGTAATTTGTGGGCACAAATCCAATCAAGAAATTACTATTTCGAGAGTTCCTCAAGGATCGCATCTGGGGCCGACATTGTTTCTAATTTATATAAACGACTTATGTAGTCAATTTGAGAGTAATTACATACTTTATGCTGACGATCTCAAAATGTATCGGGAGATCTTGTCGGTCTCAGATGCTGAGTGTCTTCAGAGTGATTTGGTCACCCTGAGTAATTGGTGTGTTAATAACAGACTCTCTTTAAATATCAACAAGCGCTCATATATACAATTTTCAAATAATAAAAATATTTTACCATAATTATGATTATAATATTAATAATACTCCTTTGAACAGGGTCCTTATGGTGAACGATTTGGGCGTAATACTTGATGCTAAATTAACTTTTGTTCCCCATATTGACTCAATAGTTACAAGGGCATATAGAATGTTGGGTTTTGTTCTGAGAATAACCAAGGATTTTTCGGATATAAACACATTAAAACTATTGTTTTGCACTCAGGTGATATCTGTTCTGGAGTATGCCAGTGTGATATGGTCACCATATTATGCTGTTCATATAAAAAGAATTGAATTGATACAGCGACGATTTGTAAAAGTCACTTGCCACCGTGCTAACGTATATATGAATAATTATAATGAACGATTAACATTTCTCCAGAGATGACAAGCTTAGAAAATAGACGTAATATGTTAGATCTTATTTGCCTCTATAAAATAAAAAATAATTTTTATAATTCAAATTATTTAACCAGTTTACTTCTGTTTAATGTTCCACAACGTGATTTACGTGTTACCGTAGTTTTTAGATTGCCGGCTGCTTACACAAATAGTTACTACTACTCTTCTATTAATAGAATGATGAGGACATTCAATGAAATCATTAACGATTTTGATTGTCTTTCGCAACCGCTAAAGACTTTTAAAAAAACATGTATTATAAAATTGAATGAGGAATCGATTGTGTGCTTACAATAATAATTTTTTGTTTTGTTGTTGTTTCAATTTAATCGTTACTTGTTTAACATTGTAAATTGTAACTTTCTAGGTCGATCTATTATTGGGCGTTTTGCCTGTTGGTCGGTCATGTGTTTGTGTGTTAAATAAATAAATAAATGTTCTTTTAAATCTTGTCTGTCCATTTGAAATTGGAAGTAGCATCGTTTAATGGAATTTTTTCTTGTAACAAAATTATTTTCGGCATTTTCACTTTTCCTTCGACGGAAATTAAAATTATTTTTACACACTTGATAAATCATTTATTTTCTTACGAATATTAAAATAATAAATCTGGCAATGTGGTGGCAAGAAAATGTCGAACAGACACTGACAGAAAAAAAGTTGCATCCGCTATGTCACCGAATCAGTTAGTCCAACATGAAAAGAAAAAATCATAGCCAACTCATCTGTCCCAAAAAGGTCGTGAACGGATTATATGTTCACATTCCCCCCCCCCCCCCCCAATCTGTATAGGTGGCTTTTTCAAGTTGTCTCTTGTTCTAACTACTCTTCTTTACTGATCTTACGTTCAGGTAAGTTATTAGTATTGTCGAAATATTTTAAATCTGTGTGAACTTTCGTGGAATTAAAAAATTTTAATGCAATAAATTTGATTCTAAAGCTTTGAGGTCTTTTAAAATTACAATTTTGAAACCAAATGTGTATATCATTCTACGCCTCCATTACATTACCGGAATAATTTGAATCTTCATTGTCATTACCCTCTATGATTCGGATTTTCCCAATGAAATAATAAAAGATGAAATATTTCGAACTTTTTACTTTATGTGCTTGTTGTAGTAAGACTTACAATGTCCCCATACCATTTGAAATGGGTTACATTGGCAATGATATGGGGCAGTCTAAGTACTTCATGGCCATGCTCTTTCAATATTTCGTCAGTTACATACCGTTTTTGGGGTCATTTCGAAAAGATTCGTTTTTGTAATTTTGCCCTCAATTTTGACGTCATGAATAATCAGCCATTTCTGCATTTCACCTACTTTAAAAGAAAATGTGGGCGGTTTGTCTACCTGCATCCAATGATATGATGCATTATCCATAACCACTACACATTTTCCCAGTAATTTGGCTAGAGCAGGAACTAGCTGATCAATCGACAAATTTTTGAAAATTTTGCTATTCATAATTTTAAAGTAGTCGCCGTCGTTTTTCGTTGCGTTCAGTAAACCAAAACCAGACCCTGCATTAAAAACTAAATCTTTTCCCCTTATTGTTAATTTTGGCTGGGTTACTTTTCAAATGAGTTTCGTGTAGCCAACGACGGACACTATTGCCATTCTGATATATCCATAGCTCATCGAGGTACACGAACGTCACATCGCCTGAATTTTGAAGTTGTATAAATATCTTAAAAAATTAACTTTGGCTGTAACTACAAGTGA
This sequence comes from Agriotes lineatus, assembly GCA_940337035.1. Taxonomy (NCBI): domain Eukaryota; kingdom Metazoa; phylum Arthropoda; class Insecta; order Coleoptera; family Elateridae; genus Agriotes; species Agriotes lineatus. The sequence continues at coordinate 176,616 of CALNHX010000744.1, read as the reverse complement.
TTGTTTACATAAAATGTTGCGTCCATTTACGTGTTTGTATTTGTAACTCATTGATTTTAAAATTTTGTATAATTTTGTACGCTCACCCTAATATTCCAAATGTTCCTTAGCGTATATCAGTAGATTATTCAAATTAAAGTATTCATTTTTTGAATGGTATTGCCAAACTTGTAGTTGCAGATATTCACAAAACCAATAATTTTGTTGATTCTTGTCTTTAGGACATTTGCCAGATGATTTTTCTAAACATTTTTTCACTGACAATTTAACCAGTGTCACTGTCAACCAATGGCTTTCTTCAATTTAAAAACAAACTACCTATCGAACGATTATTTTAGTGACAATATTTCAAGGAGCTGTATTTCAGCGACAATTTTTTCTGTAACTATTTTTTAATGAAAAATAACTTGAATTTTAGTTTAAAAAAGTGTTGTTTATTTGTTTGTAAAAATGTTGATAGGATCGGTTACTATGGCTACAATTCAATAATTTAAAAGTTAAATTGTTAAGACGAATAGGACTCTAGGTGTAAATATTGCCGACAATGTTTGCTCTTCCGATTGTCTCGTTTATGTTGCTTTAGAAAATAAGGACTCGTGCAAGCACTCGTCGTTATTTTCGTCACCACAGAAACTCGTATCTGAATCACAAAAATTATTGTCGGCAATATTTTGACCTCTCGTCCTATTATTACTGATAATTTAGAAATAGCCCACACTATACTTTCAGAGAGCTGCAAATATAGATAAATATTAATATTGGGAATTTTTCTGAATATGAAGATCATTATCTCAAAAATTAAGTCCACTTGCCGTACTACTACGGCGACCGGCAGGTTGGGACTATTTTTCTGAATGGAATCCAATGTTCGTTTTACATGAAGCTTCATTTTGATATTAATTACCAAATGAGAGGTGAAACAAGGAAGTAACTAACATTTTTAAAAAGTCCTTTAAAAATAACTAGACCACTTGACAACATTGTTTCATTATTTATTATGACAGTTTATCATTTTGAGATTATATTACGTTTTTACATGATAACAATCATTGCAGCCAACCTTACAAGTCACAAATCCCAGCCTGAAAATAAGGTGTTCCAACGTTTTGCCCTCCCGAATTTAACTTTAGCCTTGGTAATTAATTCTAGTCATTTACGACTTTTATTAATTTCGGAAAGGATCAAACGTTTGTTAGTTTCTACCTGTTAGCTCAATCGGAGAAAAGGTGTTCACTCAACTCAAATGTATATGGTCAATAAAACAATATAATTACCATCGATATTGTTATGGTACATTAAGAGCAGTTTTGGCTGAAGATTAAATGTAAAAATAGAATTTATTGATCTCCCAAATTCTATTTAGAATTTAGAAAATTTTAAAAAGAATTGGCTGTTTGAATGAAGTTCATTAAAAGAATTCTAATTTGAGGCAAATTAAGATGCAAGGGATAACATTTGAGTATTCTGTAGGGGTTTTGAATATTATAAAGTAAATACATGCTCATATCATACATGACAAATGTAATTTCTATTAAAATAATATGGTGAAGTAGGTAAGACTCAAATAAATTTAATTTATAGATGGCGGGAATAATTAGAACATAGTAGTTAAGCAGATTTTGTTACGATTATTAGAATAACAACTCATAAAAAAATAAAATGTACCTTTTGATATAATTTTTCGGTCTGAATAAAAACATAGGAATTACCCTATTTTTTAATATGTTAGTTTGTGAAAACATTTAAAAAGAGTTTAAAAAAATCTACGAGGTGAAAATTAAGAGAAATATAAAGAAGATCATTATTAATGAAGTAACAGTTATTGTTAAGTATCAAGTTGATATGGCAACTGCGCCGTGCGCCTCTTTGAGCGCAGTCAAACTCACAATGCGTTTTTTAATATTGGCAGTAGCATTCTAGCTCTCAACAGAACAACAGCGTCCAGCGTGACGCTATGTGTATCTAATAAATAAAGCATTTACAATTACCACGGCGGTGTTTTAAATGATTCCTTCAAGAGGATGACTACCCGCAAAATATCCAGTTATTGAAGAGAATTGGAAGGACGTAAAACACGAGTCACATGCTAAGGTACAGGACGATGTTAGGGGAATACCTTAAGAGACCGATAAACGCGAGTCACATGCTAAGGTACAGGGCGGTGTTAGGGAAATACCTTAGGAGACCGATAAACGCGAGTCACATGCTAAAGCAGGGAAGGGATGGAGGAAGGTAAAGTCCAGGGACTCGATCGACTCAAGTGAAATAAACTGATCGCGGAGCCTTCTTATATACTTTCCGAGCGGCTTTATCGGTACAGCGGCTCTGGGTTCCCATGGAGTAGGAAGCGACGCTGTCGTTTATTCAGCGCGACTTCGCGCATAGAGGGTGCCTTCGCGTTATCGTAAAACCGAGCGCCGATAGATGTAACGCTCGATTAGCCGATGTACAAATTTAATACATTTTATGTATAATTAAAATTTGCTACAGGAGCTAGCGTTACAGTGTGAACAGATAAAGTCTACACATAATCCGTTTTCTGTGACGTCAGGAATAACAAAACAGATCGTTTAAAACGTATGTCTTATATTACAGTGAAATTCAGAAAGATCATTTAGATTACAGATAGTAGACTTCAGAAAAAAATTGACATATACCTAACCTTTAATGTAAGGGATGCTCTAAATAGCACATTGTTCAACCCAAACATTCTTAACCTGTGTAATCTGATGTTACTCTTCGAAGAAGTCTCTAAGGCTTAAAATAAAATGTTAGGCTTGCGCGTTATTTTACTGTCATCATTGACAAATGTCACATTGACAGTATTATAAAACAAGCCATACTTAAAGCAAACCTGGCCAAAAACTGCAGATTTTTTTTTCTTCCAGTTCCTTATTGTTAAATAAAGGGAGAAAATTGTTACATCACAGAAAAAGGGTAATGTGTAGACTTGAATAAACAACTCTATCTTTATCATAGACATTATCAAGTATGCAACTGTCAGACGTATACTACAAATCGCAGTAGAACGCAATTTTAATATACTTGTTACAAGTTACTGATGGAGCAAGACAACACAGTTGTTTCAAAAAAATTCCACCAAATATTTTGATATGATTAAAACTCCATCCCTTGATGATTATTTATCAGGATGTAGAGTGCCCCAATTGACTTAAATATAATTTAGAAACCAATTGAGCCATAATAAACAGTACTGTGATAGGATAAATTAAAAAATGCACAGGAAAGCTGTGCCTAGAAAGGCAAAAGAGTAATTTGAAGGCCAAACAAAGGAAGCGGAGTAATTAAAGTGAAGTTAACCGGAGCGAATAGATAAACACCGGCGAGAATCAATGAACAGAAGTGAAATACCTGGGGCAAGAATAAACAGTATAGGAGACGCAGAGGAATACATAAAAAGGAAGAGAATAAAAAGGTAAAGAAGAAGAAGAGGCTTTTAAAAGAAGCAAATTACTAACCAGATCAACAGAGAATAAATTCTAAACCCTCAGAGACCTGGAAGAACAAGAAATGGAAGAAATAAAACTGTTATTAGCAACAATGTCCAAGAAAATCAGAAAGGAAATCGGGGAGCTAAGCAATTAAGTTAAAAAAGTTTCAGAGATAAGAGTCCTAAATGAGGAAATGCTAAAAAGGGAGGTGCAATGGAAAAAAGAGAAGGAACAACTAGTCAGTATGCTTAATCACTTAGCCACAGAGCCCAGTATTTACACTGTTCTCTCTTGTGCATCTCGCATTTAGCATTATTTGTTGTACATACGAGGGGCGTTCAAAGTGTGTTGCAATTTGGGGGTATCTAGCAAAGTTTAGATTTTCGTGCAAATTTTGTTTGATACATTAGATCTAGTTACCCTTGCTTGCAAAAATTGGTTGTCCTATCTGCTTTTGTTTTCCTTCTGTCAGTTGTGAAATATGGCTGATTGTTGTTTAAAGAAGTTAGAGTATCGAAGCGTCATCAAGTTTTTGTGTAAAGAGGGTGTAAATGCAAAGGAAATTTTTGATCGCTTATCGAAAGTGTACAGATCGGATGCGCCTTCGTATGCTACGGTCACTAGATGGTCTAAAGAATTCAAACACGGCCGTCAGAGCATTGAAGATGATCCAAAGTGCGGAGGACCAAAAACTGCAACCGATGATGAACATGTGTCTCGGGTTGAGTCACTGGTACTCGCAAATAGGCGTATAAAGGTATCAGAAATTGCCCAAGAGATTGGTGTTTCACAAGGGAGTGTTCACAACATCATCCATGCCACTCTGCACATGTCGAAAATGTCAGCCAGGTGGGTGCCCAGAAATCTTTCTATTCAGGATAAGCACTGCAGAATGGAAGCATCACGCGAGCTCCTCGACCTCTTTAATTCCAATCCAGATGACTTTATGGCTCTACTTGTGACTGGAGATGAAACATGGCTTCACCACTGGAACCCCGAAACGAAGCAAGAGTCGATGCAATGGAAGCATGCGGAATCTCCAGCTCCGAAAAAATTCAAGACACAGGCCTCTGCTGGGAAGATCATGGCGTCTGTTTTTTGGGAATGCCAAGGGCTGCTCTTAATCGATTATATGCCACACAAAACTACAATTAATGCACAATATTATGCACAACTTTTGAAAAAATTGCGCAGCGTAATTAAAGAAAAGAGACGTGGAAAACTGTCCAAAGGGATCTTTCTACTGCATGACAATGCTCCAGTCCACAAGGCCAGAGTTGCACAAGCTGCCCTGAAAGACTGCGGGTTCGAACAACTTAACCTCCCACCTTACAGTCCGGACCTGGCTCCTAGCGACTTTTACTTATTCCGAAACCTCAAGAAATATCTTCAGGGGCGCCGGTTTTCGGACGACGAAAGCCTTAAAGAGGAGACGGAAGCGTGGTTTGCAGGACAAGAGGAAACTTTTTTTTCGGGGGATTGCGTTGTTCAAGGAGAAGTGGGGCAAATGTATTGAACTTAGAGGGGACTACATTGAGAAGTAATAAATGAATTTAATTGTTATTAGTCGTTTCAATGCCCGAATTGCAATACACTTTGAACGCCCCTCGTAGCTCAATATTGGTCTTCCTCTTGGATTCGACGCCTCCACTGTACCTTCTATAATTGTGAGTAGAAGGCCCTTATGTCTCAGAGTATGTCCTATAAGTGTATCTCTTCAATTTGTAATTGTTTTCCAAAAGGTTGGTGTTTTTTGTGCTCTATTAAGAATTTCATCATTTGTTATGTGATCAATCCATGCCACTTTTAACATTCTTCTGAGGCACCACATTTTGAAGACTTGTAGTTGTTTCATTTCTTGTTTTCCTACCGTCCAAGTTTCTTTGTCGTATAAGGCGATGCTCCAGATGTAGGTCTTTGGGAATCTTTTATTTGTTGCTAGACTCACACTGGTGGAGGTTAATAAACTTGTCTTCTTGTAGAATGCCATTTTTGCTTGTTGAATTCTGTTTATAATTCCTTGTTCTTCTGCCATTGCTTGTAATTTTACTACCTAGATGAACTGTTCCACTTGTAGGCGTTGTCCATGTAATTGTATTATTGTGTTATCAATATTGAATTTTCCACATACCATGATTTTTGTTTTCTAGTTTTAATTTTCATACCATAGTTTTTGCAGTATATCATCCATTTGATGAAGTTTTCTTTGTAGGTCTTCTTCATAAGTACTTATGACAGTTACATAGTTACATTGTCGACATATCTAATCATATCTACTTCACTGGCTTGTATTGTTACTCTCATTTTTGTTCTCTCTCTAATTTTCTCTATAGCTTTTTGTATGTACATGTTAAATATCGAGGGATATCGTGTAAAGCTTTTCAACATTGTAAGTGTCATCAATGCTGACGACACCTAGCTCTACTTACCTTTGTAACGTATCCCCACTATTTTAAAATCCAAATTGGTATTTAAATATATTTTTCCGCCAATCGTACTAGAACTGACACATTATTGACAAAATTTTGTTGAGCAAAGTCAAACATTCCATTACATCAGCCGTTGCTAGGTAATTTACAATAAAACTGTACTGGAATAATATTTCCGGCGTAGGTACTATTTACTAATTTTTTTAATTACTCGTATCGATCGGCGGAAAAAATAGTATGTGTATCTTGGACAAAAAGCAACATTCCCAGACTTCTGTGTTGTTGGGCTCGGTATTCGCATCGCCCAACAATATTCACAGTCGTCTGGGAATGTTACGCTTTTCGTCCTAGATATACAATGTACTGTTGTCTAAATATATCTTAGTTGTATTAATATACTGCTATGGTCTTAAGCCCTACAACTCAACTCTGAGAGCATTGCCAAATTAATGGACATTTCACTAAAGCTCAGGGTGAGGTATTTTATATAACTGCAAGGCTAAAACTCGAATTTAATAGAATGAGGGCATTTGTAAAGAAATGCCATTAATAGCAGTATAATTAAATAAAGAACGCAATAAGCCAAGCTCAATTCTCACAGGGATCTAAGTTGACTGTAAGATCAATTTAAAATAAGAAGTTTGTGCAAAGGTAATAGCCGAACTATTGATTCCAAAAGGGATTGCAAAGGCAAGGAAATGAATCGTATAATTCAAGGAAAGGTAAACAGTGGAATATTTGTCAGGGTTTTAAAAGAAAGGTATGAGAAGCTAGATAAGCTAATGAACGTTGCAACGAGCAGCTAAGAAGGCAGGCATTAAGGCATTTAATGGAAATTGTAAGAATCAGCAAGCCAGGGTTAAAAAGCCAAGAAAAGGACACAGCAGATGGACCAAAAATTGTGTGAAAAAACAAACAGGTGAATTCAAAGGAAATACGCTAATAAAAATTAATCAGTGCAGTGACTTGTGTGATCAATTAAAAACATTTTAAATAAACTTGCAGTGGCGAAAAGACACGGTTAATTAATTATAAATGTAGACAATAATATTAAGAATAAGAATGGTGTAAATAGTTTTAGTTATAGACAAATTTAGTGTTATAAGTTATTATTTTGAACTTGGTTCATATCCGTTTTATATATATATATATATATATATATATATATATATTGCGGATTTCTACATCATTGTTGACGTCTTCCGCATCCCAATATCCAAACTTTCTTGTCTTCCCAGTCATCTTCATTTAAATTTCTCTTTTCCATGGCAACTTTCACGCCACTTTCCCATGTTTGTTTTGGTTGGCCACGTCGTCTTCTTCGGGGTGGTATCCACTCCCATATCTTTCTGGGTCATCTTTCTTCTCCCATTTGCTTCATGTGGCCATACCACAGTAACTGTTTCGCCTCTATGGTGGGTCCGTCCGATATCCGAGGCGTGAGATTGGAAGTTTTAGCGTTTTAGAATTTTTACGAGTAATGAGTTGCTGGCCCGCCGCCTCAACCCCCAACCTGGAGGACCAGAATATTTTATATCAGCGTTTTTTTCCCTTAGACTGATTGCTTTCCTTAACTGTAGAGGTACAGTCTCCTTTTTTGTGGTTCTTCCGCTCCTTTAGCCATTGAGATTTTTGCATCTTCATCTGCCCTCAAGACCGTTGACCAGATTGGTAGGGATATAGAAAGGGAAAATGGGTAGTGGTTTGGATACTGGGTTAGGGACATGATTTCTATCGGTGATAGAAAGTGAGAGAAACCAAGGCTCGCATGGGCAGGGTTGCTTCCCTGAAGTAGACATCTCCTCCGCCGGGATCGCAGAGACGGGTCTACCCGCTACCTATACCTATACCCGTTTTTTATTTAATATTTAACTTGCAATTGTTTATAGCGGATATTAGGAGAGAACAAAAGAAATTAATTATGATTTAACATGTTAAAAATGTACTCCAATTAAATCAAATTTTCGTATAATAAATAAGATTATATAAATTCCGACACAAAAAGTTGATAAGTTCTCCAAGCCCAGCGTAGAGGCCAGCAAGCCGATACAACCCAGAGGGGAAGACTCCAGAGCATCGAGCAGTCTTGCAAGTACGTGTGCCAGGAGTTGCAGCAGGATCCGGCCCATAGCAGCCCCAAGAACTTCATAAGCGTGTCCTGCGAGCTCCCGATACAAGATCGGTGAGACCAGGTACTGTTTAGCCTAAAACTAGCTAAGTTAGGCACGTGAAAGTTTATGCATGTATAAGAAGAGTCATACTCAAGACAATCCAAGCGATTTCCGTTGCTGTAATGTAAATGCAGCCTGTAATATAGGCCCAGTCCATAATTTGAAGTTAGGAGAAAGTTGAACACAAAACGACGCCGTGAAAAACAATTGGGAAATTAGCGCGCGTCCCTTCGACGAACACTAGAAAACAAATGACAATTAATGCCGCGAAAACAGCAGAATTTAAATAACTACCGGTAGAACTTTGATGAATTTTCACATTGTTTTAATTCACTGTCAGCTATCTTGCCAGAGGGATTCATTTTGGAGTAACGTTTGACCTAATTTCGAGTATTTGCTTGTGCGCAGTTGAGCGAAGATTGAATACAGATCCGTACTCATATAGTTTAAGAATTACACATTCAGCCAGGAACCTAACCGAGATTGAGTGATTGCTTTACCAAATTGAGCTAGCGATTAATTATCAATATTTGCAGATAAATAAAATATGATACAGGGCATATAACCATTTATTTCAACGAGTTAATAAAATACAACTCACTTTTAATCTACCTAGAATTTTATAGTGTAAATAAAATATTTGCATGGTGGTTTTTAATCAATATTTATTTAATTAAATCAATTAAACGACCATATCATTGCAATACATCTAATTCTTATACTCTCCCAAGAAACATTACCTCTTTTGTAAGTTGTCCTATTGACTTACCTTGATATTCCAGTAAAACTTTTAACAACTTTGACATTTTTTAATTAAACAATTCTGACATTTGACATGTCATGATAAATACCCCTGTTGTAACCTCGACTAACTAGCTCAGAACAATGAAACGCATTTCTCTCAACTGAATGGGGTTATGTTACTTTTAAATATATCAGTTAAAATAATGTTTTAACCTTCATTTATATTTTATCAACAGTATAAAATAGTGTTACAATATTTGAATTTTTAATTCAAATAATTTCAAATACTTTACTTAATATCAGATGTTAAACATTGACTTTATCAGTTATTTATGTATCTAGGCCGAAAAACTGGCTTTTTATGGAGGATGCCTGCAATTGCTGGCCGAGGCGATAACCGAGGCAAGCAATCAAGCAAGGCTATAAAAAGCAGTTTTTGTCTGAGGTGCATATTAAATTTTTCCTCCGACCGTCATAATTTGAAAAAAAATTAAAGTGGAGTCCGAATTATAAGCGTTGTTGAGGACGAAAAACGTTTGCGGACAAAAAGCGTTTGCGGGCGAAAAGTTAATGGTGTCCAAAAAAGTGACATTTTTTGTAGGTAAATGCGTCAGTAAAATCACATTTTATAGGGAGGTCGACGGAAAAATTATTTAGTGTGTGATCTGACATTACAATAAAAAAATAATTTAAATTTCAAAACAATTTAGTCACTTGATCCAATAATAACATATACAACCTAAATCTGGTTGCTCCAGTTTACCTCAAAGCGCGTTGTAGCTCTCCATCATTCTATTATTTCTAATCGACTTCCAATCGAGTACACAAGAACACACTTTAGCACTGGCTTTACGTTATAAATTGTATTCTATTATTTTTAATAGGTAATACAATGTCAAACAAGTTTAATAACATTGACTTTTATATTCAAAATAATAATAATTGTGATACTTTATAATGTTTGATTGCAGAGAAAGCTATTTTACTACTGCTAATTCAAACTTTAAATTATTATAAGCTCACAATTAAGGGAATTTAACCTTCAACATGATTTTACTTGAATTATTTTCACTTATAATACCATGAGTAGTCAAAGTTATGTCGACTATTTTCGCGGTGGTGTCACGAATGTCCATTGCGCTTTGGTACGATTAGGACGAGTGCGCTAGCACGAGTCCTAATCCCAAGCGCAATGGACATGAGTAGTGATACCACCGCAAAAATAATCTACTTAACTTTGACTAAGAATGGTATTCGAGGGACTATTTAATGAACCAAACTACTTTTTCAAATTAGTTTTCAGTAAATCTAGCAACAAACTATGCAATTTCTATAGTAACAGAACACTAATATTGACTTTTTCTAATAAAAATCACATTTGTTTAAAATAGTCACTTGAATACCTTCTAGGAAGATATATCCACTGATATTTTTTTGATTGGTCAAGAAACGTCAGAATTCTGGATTTTTATTGGTCACTTTTTGACAGATGATAGGTGAATTGAATAGTCAATGTTATTTTAATAATTGTTATTGCCAATAGAAACACATTTGGTTTCCCTAATAACTGCCACCACCAGTCATTCATGCAAATATTCTATTCATTTATTAACCAACTGTATATTAAAAATTAAAATAAATCCTACATGCACTTGCATGTTGCATTACACTTTTGAACCCGAACACGTGCAGCGGGCCTCCTATCTTAGAAGATCTACCCAGATTGGTCGCTCTTTCTCGCAACCATTGTTTAAATATTAATTTTAGTAAATACGTATTAGTATTTGGAAATTCCAATGCACGAGATCAAGGTTCAACTTCTATTGATATCAGAGTTGGTGGTGATCGAGTGAGCGTTGTTGACGTAACCATAAACCTTGGATGCAGCGAGTACAAAATTCATGTCTAAGATCCATCCATGGCATCAGAAAAAGAGAGAATTTCTCATACTCTCTGACACGCATTGGCTAAATATGTCTCATCTGCGTAAACTGCATGCATGATGTTTATACTATAAGACTGGGTACTTATATGAACGAATATCATTTCGTACAGATGTAAAAACTAAAAAAAATCGCAGAATTCATAACTATCTCGTATGAAATCTACCTACCTTACGGGCAAATAAGATAGAACAGAAATCAATTAATATTAAAACAATTGCCATAGTTAAATACATTATTCCACATGGAAAAGAGTTTAATGTTTCTAATTTCATTAATTGGGCCAGCATAAATGAAAAGGGCGGTTTAATAAAGTACATAACCATTATTGTTTGTCATTGAAAGGTTACCTCAATTTTACGGTTAATAAAAAAGATATTGGTTTTGATATGAGGAAAGTAATTTTGATAACATACTTACTTACTTACTTACTTAATCCCGTTATTCCCTTGAGGGACATAGGGTGTTGACAAAATTCTTCCACTGACCCCTGTTAATTGCGATCTTTCTCATTTGTCCTATTGTCATGTTCGTCTCTTCTTCTACTGTGCGCCTCCATGTTTTCCTCGGTCGTCCTTGTTTCCTTTTCCCCTGGGGGTTCCATTCCAGAGCGGCTCTGCTGGGTTCTCTCGTGGTCTTCCTTAGTGTGTGGCCTATCCATCCATATTTACGTCTTCGTACCTCGACAATTATACTTTCTTGCTGCGTTCGCTTCCACAGTTCCTGATTTGTAATTTTGTCTGGCCATCGTATTCCTAGTATGTGTCTTAGGCATCTGTTAATGAAAGTTTGTAGTTTCGATTTTATTTCGCTTGTTTCACACCACGATTCGCATCCATACAGTAAAACTGCTTTTATTGTCGAATTGAAAACCTGAATTTTTGTTTTCTGCTTTAGCCTAGATGCTCCCCATATGTTGTTCATGCTAAGAAATGCGCTTCTAGCTTTTGCTATTCGACATTCGACGTCCTTTATTGCACCACTTTCACTTGTTAGAACACTTCCCAGGTAGGTAAACCACTTTACTTTTTCGATAGTTTGGTTGTTGTAAACTATAGCTTGATCTTTAAGATTAATAGTCATCAACTTGGTTTTTTTCAGGTTAAGTTTTAATCCTGCTTTACTTGCTTCTTGTTCCAGGGCCACTAACTTTCTTTGCATTGTTTCATAACCACTTGACAATAAGCACACGTCATCAGCATACTCCAAGCTTTCCAATGTGTTTGTTAAATTCCATTGTATGCTTCTTTGTTTGTCTTTACATGTATTTTCAATGATTTCGTTCATGACAATAATGAAAAGTAGTGGTGACAAAATGCAGCCTTGGCGAACACCTGTTTCTGAAGGGAAACTTTTAGTCAATTTCCCTTTATGTAGCACACGACATTGGCTGTCAGTGTATGCAGCTTTTATGAGTTTGATTATTTTATTTGGGATACCTTTTTTCTGAAGAGTTGCCCATATGTATTCTCTGTTTACAGAATCAAATGCTCTTTCAAAATCGATAAACAGCAGGCACAGAGGTGATTGGAATTCTTCAGCTTGGTCTATTGTAATTCTTAATGTGTTAATATTATCAATGCAGGAGTGGTTAGCTCTAAAACCGGCCTGTTCACAGCGAATATCTTTGTCTATTACTTTTAGTAAACGATTTAATATTATTTTGAAAAATATTTTACTTGCCACACTTAATAGGCTTATCCCTCTCCAGTTCGAACAGTTCTTTAGGTCCGCTTTCTTTGGAATTTTCACTATTATTGCCTCTTTCCAGTCTGATGGAATTACTTCTTCTTGCCAGATTTTTCTGAATAGCGGGTGTAATATGTCAATGGCGGAAGGGTTATGAATTTTTATCATGCTAATGCTAACCTGATCTGCTCCAGGTGCCTTGCCTGCTTTCATCTGCTGGATTACTGAATTAATTTCTTGTTTTGTAGGGGGCGATGTATCTATTTGTAATTCTTCTATTTGTCCTTCTTGCGTATGCCTAAAAGTTTCATTTTTTATATTTGTTATTTCATTGAAGTACTCTCGCCATCTTTCTAGCTGTTCGTCTATTGATGTTAAAATTTGACCCTCCGCATTCTTGACAGGTATGTCTGTAGTCTGTTTCCGCTTTCCTGCTAACTTGTTAATTACTTCGTATAAGGCTTTGCTGTTACCTATGTTTGCAGTTTGCTGTGCCTGTGTGACGAGGTTTTCTATTTGTTTACGTTTGTCTGCCTTTATGCTGTTTCTGATTTCTTTGGTTTTTGCTCGATATTGTCTTTGGATTTCTATTTTTGCTGCATCCTCTTGTGCTTGCAATTTTTTAATCTTTAGTTGCTTTCTTTCTATAATCTTTTCCCAAGTGGTATTACTCATCCAGTCAGCTTTCTGTTTTCCTTTTGTTTTTGATGTTTTTGTGCATGTATGTATATATGTTTCTTTGAATTTTTTCCATATATTTTCCACCGAGGCATTTTCAAACTCAATTTTTTCCGTATGTTGTGCAATTTGTTCGATGAATGTTTGTTTAATTTTTTCATTAGCATTTATTTCTTCTATGTTGAATTTTTTAATACGGTAGCCTGTCTTTTCCTTTCTAGCTCTCCCACTAGCTATTCGAAATTTGGCAACTATCAGGTGGTGATCGGAACCTGTGTCTGCCCCTCTTTTGTTTCGCACATCCAGTAGTGTGCTTCTGTCTTTTCCACTGATGCAAATGTGGTCGATTTGTGTTTCGGTTCTTGTATCTGGCGAAGTCCATGTCACCTTGTGGCATTTCTTGTGGTTAAAAAGTGTACCTCCGACAACTAATCCATGTATCCCACAACATTCTATCAGTAATTCTCCATTTTGATTTAATTCCCCGATTCCATGATTTCCAATTATATGTGTAATATTTTCATTTTCCTTCCTAATCCTGCCGTTAAAGTCTCCCATTAGAACCACAATGACTGTCTTATCTGTCTTTCTTAGAATTTCATTTAGCTGATTATAAAACTCTTCTTTTTGTTCATATTCAGATGTTTCGGTCGGTGCGTAACACTGTATTACAGAAATTTTTCTGGTCTGCATCTGAAATCGAGCGGTGATTATTCTTTCCGAGACCGGCTTCCATACTAGCAATCTGTCTTTAAATTTTTTGCCCATAATAATTCCCACTCCATATTCATGTTTGTCGTCTTTATTTGTTAAACCGGAATATACAAATGTATGTTCTTCTTCTACTACTTTGCCACTGTTTTTCCAACGTGCTTCACTAATTCCTAATAATTCTATCTTGTAATTTCTCATTTCTTTGATTACTTGCTTTAATTTTCCTGCCTGGTAGAGTGTCTGTACATTCCACTGTCCTATATTAATTACCTCCTGGTTTTTATCATTCTTGCTTGTTTTCTCTGAATTGTTTTTTATTTGTGCTTGTGTCTTAACTTTATTATTCATTTCCATTTTCGTCGCTGTTTTCGTCATCCTGTATCCGTCCAGCTCAGCCTTTACTACTTTTTTTGGTTCTCTTCAGAACATTTTTGAAGCTGCCCTGTTTTGAAGTTCCATTTATATGCTACCCCGTTTATTTCCAGCCTCTGATAACTAACTCTCGTAGCTTTTCCCTTATTTTTTTCATCTTTAGCAATTTTCCTAATCTCCGCTTGTATTTTCTGTTCTTCCAGCGTCAGATCGCTGTCAATAAATATATTTTTTGTTCCTAAATTAATTTTTTTCTTAAGCACTTCAATTTTTTGCTCAAACTTATTTAATTTTGCTATAACAACTTTCTGGTTTTGTTTACCCACTTTATACGCGAAATCCACATTGACGCTTACACCCAGTTCACTTTTAATAAATTCACTAATTGCTTCTTCTAAGTTTCCATCTCTGAAAGTAATACCTTTAATTGCTGTTATTTTTCTTGCTATTTCGTTCCATATATTCCATCTTTCTCTTAAGAATGCCTATTTCTTGGCGCAGTGCTTTCTTTTCAGTCTCCCATTCTACCTCCTTCTTTAAAAGTTGTTCTTTCAGCGCTCTTATCTCCTCGCCATATTGTTTTAGTTGTTTATTTGTTCCGCTAATCTCTTTCCTTGTATTCTTTGTGTCTTCCTTTATGTCATTTATTTGTTTGCTCATGACTTCCATGAGATTTTCTAATTTTTCCATGTTCGCGATTACATACAATTTTTATAAATAAACTACGATTCAAATACGACATTCGTGTAATGGTTATGTACATTATAAGACCGTTATATAGGATTTAACATGCGAGCCTGAAAGTTAACTAAGCGAGCGATAGCGAGCTCAGTTATTCATGTAAGCATATTAAATCCTATAATGGTCGAATATTGTATAACGCTTTATGTTATCCTAGAGCTCTTTTCATCCAAAAGAAAGAGAATGTACTAATAAATTTTATGTATCTATTATTTATTTGTGTAAGAGAAAATCTAGTCGCATTTTAGGACAGCAACTGTGTATTCGTAGTAACGGGTAACTATTGGTGGCGATTGTTTTTACTTATATAGGGTGTTCACTGTTAAACAGTATTTACGGTTCAGGATAACATAAAATAGATGACTTGCCTTTGTTCCACTGTTACTTGATTCAAAAGTACAGGCAAATCATTTAGCAGAAAATTCTGATAATGTTGGCCATTTAAAACAGATTAAAAGCAAGTAAAACTATTATTGAGTCATACTTGGTAATAAAGACATCTGAGTCATGTCTCTGTATCCTTTACTTATCAACGAGTTTGAGTGAAACTTGGTACAAGGCTATTAAACACAATTTAGGATTGACAGACAGATATAATCAAAATTGCCGACTGCCGGTTTCACCGGAAATGTCATTTACTCTAATTTTTTAAATGCTTTGTATATTTTATGTTTTTTTCGGAATCTACGGCTCAAATTACATACGACAGTGTTGCCGGATTTGCATAGGTATTGCACAAAAATATTTGAAAAATTTATTAATGAAACATTTATCAGTTTTAATAAAAAATAAAATAGTGCATGATGCATATCGTTACATCGGTAAGTAAATTTTCTATTTAATAGCAATATGGCTCTTGGCAGATGCCTTTTAAAAATATACTTTCTCTCAAAAACTTGTTTAGCAAATTTTATTCGTTCATGAACAGTTTGTTATTGATCTAATTGATGAAATAGCTATTATTGTGAGTTACTAGAGTCAATTAGAATAGATTTTCTTCAGTCACGGCCTTCTATGATAAAAAATAAAATTTGAAAAAAGAATTTTCTGTTTATAAAAATGAAAATTTGGCTAGACTATCATAATATGTAATTTGAGCCGTACATTCCAAAAATTAGAAAATATACAGGGCAAACCATTAAAAAAATTAAAGTTAATGGCATTTCTTGTGAAACCGGGTAGTCATCAACTTCAACTATATTTATTCGTCAATCAGAAATTATGTCTAGAATCCCAGTATCAAATTTTATCCAAATCTATTCATAAACCAATGAGATATAGATAGATAGATTTATTTCACGTAAAACAATTTTTACAGAGATCGTCGTTCCCATATTTAAAATAATAAAATTTTACAAATAGTGACTTGATAAATAAAGCTACAACTATAAATATATTACATACTCGATTAAGTTGTTAAAATCTCATTCCAAGCCTGAAATATAAACATTTACAAAATAAACATTTAGCATAACGCTCATTTTTTGAACAGATCACAGTCTAGGAACTCTTGCAAACTGTAGAAACAATTATTTGCCAACAAGGACTTTGTTGTATGGTTGAAATTAACACAGTTTAAAATTTTTATGTTTGCGGGAAGTTTGTTATACAACAGCACACCCCAGTAGTCCACATATTTTTGGGTAGCGCAAATCCTATGAAAGGGTGTTTGTAGATCGTTTCCTTTTCTTTTGTTGTAGTTATGATTTGCATTATTTAGGTTGAACTTTTGCCGATTAGAGTGAACGAACTTGAGACACTAATATATGAACAATGAAGGAACAGTAAGTATGTTCTCGTCCTTGAACGACTCTCTACAGCTGTCACTGAATTCAGATTGCACATAACTCTTATACAACGTTTTTGAAGAAGAAAAACTCGATTAGCACTAGACGGTGCGCCCCAAAACAAAATGCCATAACCCACTATGCTGTGAAAGTAGGCGAAGTAAGTGAGTCTTGTTGCTTGGTGTGTACTGCAAATGCTTATCCTCCTCACTGCGTAAACAGCAGAGCTCAGCCTCTTTACTAGCTGGTCAATGTGATTGTTCCAACACAGTCTACTGTCCATTGTCAGACCCAAAAACTTTAACTCGTCCACTGCAACATCTGTTTTGTATGTAAAATGTAGTTGCTGGGTTTTATTTTCATTGAGCTTTAGTTTATTTGATAAGAACCAATTCTTTGCGTCTTCCATTGCTATACTAGCTGAGTGAGATAGTTCTATCAAGTTGAGACCCTGTATTAAAAATGATGTATCATCCGCATACAGACACAAACCATGAGACCTTATATTTGCCGGAAAATAATTTGTATAAATAATGAACAGTATTGGCCCTACGATTGAGCCCTGTGGAACCCCGTGACGCATTGGTGTTTGCTTGGAGAATGAGTTGTTCCATTTCACCGTTTGATGCTGATTCTGCAAGTATGAACTCAGCAGGTCATGAGCAACTTCTCTGATTCCATAGTAGTAAAGTTTGTCCAACAAGATGCTATGATCAACAGTGTCAAATGCTTTACTAAGATCACAACAGATTAGTTACACTTGTTTGTTAGAATCTTGTCCGTCAATAACTTCTTCAATTAGATTTGCTACTGCTGTGATTGTGGATTTATTTTCCCTATAGCCATACTGCTTCTCAGTTAGTAGGCTATTACTTTCGAAAAAGTCAAGCAGTCTATTTTTAATGATTGATTCTAAAATTTTTGACAACACTGGTAAAATAGATATAGGTCTAAAGTTATCACAGATGTTCTGGTCGCCTTTCTTAAAAAATGGTAGTATAACAGCAGTTTTTAGTTCATCGGGAAAAATACCTTCTTCTAAACATTTATTGAACACTATTACGATTGGAATAACTTTTGTTTAATTCAGCAATTTTAGCGCGATAGACGATTTTATAGGTGCTATACGTTTGATAGGACACTTGGTCTTTTTGGACTGCAGCAATTGTGCCTAGTGCATCTAGTGTGTTCTTCATGTTCCTTAGTTCTGGACAATGTGGTATATGAGTTTTGTTGGAGTTATTTAGTTTCACTTCTTTCAGCGGAAAGCTTTCATTGTATAATTTGAGGAATTTCTCATAAAATGCTTTGAAAGCCTCAGCAGCTGATAATGACACAAGTAGGTTTTGCCAAGCAAATTCATTAAGACTTAACTGGAAATTATAAACATTGTGATGTGATCATTTATAATCCTTCTTATAGTGGTGCGATTACGAACAGGATTATTTTGTATATTTGTTTTTTTCAACAATATGAAACCTTGTACAAGTTGATCCCTCAGATGATGGTTCTTGTTTATTACTTTTAAGTTATCGTTAATATTCGTGAAGATATTATCAAGACAAGCCTCAGAGGGTATTCTCGTTTTTTCTAGTATTGTAGGAAATAATGCCAGTGTTGACATCATGTCCATTAGGTTGACTTGTTTAGTATTTTTCTCCAGCTGACATTGTAATCACCAGCGATCAAGAAGTGAAGACCTGGGAATTTCCTCATCACCTAAGTTGTGGCCTCGTTCAGTATGTTAACAAACAGATCTAAATCGCCATCAGGGGATATATAAACAACAATTACAATCAGTTTATATTTAGGTACTTAAATTCTAGCTAGTTCAGCATGAAGTTCTACACTCATATTTTTAATTTCTGGTAATTCTACTAATTTTGTACTGTCCTTCACTAGTATCAACACGCCACCATGGATTTTGGTATCTCTACAGTAAATCAATGCAATTTTGTAGTTTTTGATTTTAAAAAACTTGAGAGACTCCACACGAAGCCAGTGTTCACTAATACACATAATATCACAAGCATTTTCGGATAAAACTAGGTTTAAGCTGTCTATTTTGTTGGAAATGCATTGTATATTAACATTTAGTAAACAAAATTTATGTTTTTCACTAGTTTTTCTGACCTGTTTTGTTTTGTTTTCAATTCCAATCTGTTTGTTTACGAAAAAACTTGAAACGTCTCACAATCGCGTTACGTGGCCGTGTTTCACTTTTCATCATTTCTTCTATTATGTTAAAATCAAATCCTACTTTGAATGATTTGTTAAAGCTTTTATTTTCTGCGTGTTTTGCTATTTCTTCCACCGTAAATTCTTCATCAGGGAATTTATTTTTAAGATAGCTGCTTGTCATATTTGTTGTAGTATGTCGTCCTGCTTTTCCAACATAACCACACTTTTATCTCAGTGGCACCAAAACCAGTTTTTTTTTATTTCTTCGTCTATTCTCTATCTTAGTCCATTCTCCTTCACCTTCTATCGTTCTTACTCCGTCGTTATGCCCGGAATGTGTGACATCATTTATCAGTTTTTCCCCTAGTCGGAGTTTTTGAGTTATTTTCAGCATGGGTCTTCTTGTTTATAAGCTTGCTAGCATATGAACTTGCATTTTTGATATGTGATTTGTTGAGAGTGTCTTGAGAGTACATTAGAGATTGTGGAGATTCACGAATATTTAATGTTTCTTTCATAATTTTAGTTTGCATTTGAGTCAGATCATTTAAAAGACAAGCTGGTGTGTTTATCATGGTTGGCACTTCCATATCCCAGACAACTTTGTTGGCTGAGCTGGTCTCTGCTGTTTTTTCATAACGTTTTGTTACATTTTCCATTTTATCTTCCAAGAGCGAAGTCTTCTCTTGCAGAATTTTGATTATCACTTCTTTGTCGCAAATAATACTTCCCTGAGTAGGTTGTTTTCCTCCTTAAGGTACATTACTTCACTAAGTTCTTCGTCAAGGATGTTTTTATTTTTTCTATCTAGTTGCACATCGTAGCACTTTTTTACACATGAACCACAACTTTGATGATACATTGAGCTACATATTTCACAGTTGATGCCAGATGTCACTATCTTTTTACAATATTTGCATGTTTTCTTGAGATTTTCAGAATCCATTTTTGGAACTTATCCTTATATATGTGGCTTTTACGGGCCATGACGGCCCATTGCCATTGTTATTTTCCTCCATTCGTCTCTGTTTAACGCTTTCCTTCTCCAGTCTACTATTCCCATTTCATTCAGATCATTGATCACTTCCTCCATCCACTTTAACCTTGGTCTCCGTCTTGCTCTTGTACCCACTGGATGAATTTTTAACATTGTTTTTGCCATTCTGTCACTCCCCATACGCTGCATATGCCCCAATCACCTGACTCGTTGTTGTTTAACACACTGCACTATTGTTGGTTCTTTGTATAGATTTTCTAGCTCTTTATTAGTCCTTCTTCCCCACATTGCACCCTCCTTAAGGCCACCGTATATTTTCCTTAACATTTTTCGTTCCCATATTAGTAATTTGGATCGACTCACTGCCCCTAATTTCCACACTTCACGCCCGTATGTAACAATCGGTCTTAACACACTTTTATATATCCGGATTTTTACTTTCTGAGATACAAATTTTGACTTCAGTATTGCTGATAATGCTCCTGTTGCTTTATCCCCTTTCACCAATCTTGCTTTAAACTCTTCCTCTTCTCTTCCGTCATCTGTAATCTGCACCCCTAGATATGTGAAAACGTTGACTCTCTGTAGCTCCCGTACCTCCTCTCCCTGTTGGTTGATTGTTAAGCTTTGGTTTTCAGACGAACTACCCTGACTTCTCATCACCATGTATTTCGATTTTTCATCATTTATATGTAACCCAACCTTCACAGTTTCCTCCTCAACTTTCTTTATTATTTTTATAAGGTCTTCTTTATTATTTGCTATTAGCACCAGGTCGTCTGCATAGGCTAAACATTGATGTTTCTGACTGATTATGCTACCCATTCTGTTCACTTTACTTTGTTTTATCACATACTCAAGAACTATATTAAATAATAGTGTTGAGATTGGGTCTCCTTGTCTAACACCTGCTTTGACACAAAAGCTATGCTTTGTCTTCCCCTTCCATTTGACCCTGCTTGATGTATCATTATTTGCAGTAATTTTATTAATTTTCCTGGGATTTTAAAGTACCTCATAGCCTTGAGTATCATTTCTCTCTTTAGGTTGTCATATGCTTTTAAGAAGTCGATGAAGGCAATATGTAGCTCTCTGTTATATTCTCTGCACCTATCTAGAGTTTCCTTCAAGATAAATATTTGATCTGTAACTGAACGACCTGGTCTAAAACCTGCTTGATATTCTGATATTTCTCTTTCTGTGTAGCTTTGCAGTTTGTTTCTTATTACCGTCGCCAATATTTTATATATTGTGTCTAAAAGTGCTATTCCCCTGTAGTTATTGTACTCGTTCTTTTTTCCTTTTTTAAAAATCGGGGTAATTACTGCCTGTGACCATTCTTTTGGGATTTCCTCTTTTTGCCAGATTTTCTTAATTAAGTTATGTATCTCTGTAGTCAAGTTTTCTCCTCCGTACTTAAGTAGTTCATTTTTTACTCCGTTTTCACCTGGTGCTTTCCCATTTTTTAATTTTGCTATTATGGTTTTTATTTCTTCTCTTGTCGGTACCTCTATATTACTTTCCGTTTCCTCTTCTTCTTCCTCTGCTGTCTCAGGGTTTACCCTTTCTTCATTCTCTTCATTTTCTAGGGTTGTTCCTTCTTCTTCATTAAGTAGCCTCTGGAAGTAGTGTTTCCAACCTATTAAGGTTTGATTTTCGTCATTTACCCTTTCCCCCCTTTCATTGATAAAAGCTATTGGTGGCTGCTGGTAACCTCTTCTTGTCTGCTTTATTTCTTGGTAAAAAATTTTCATTTCACCATTTTAAAAATATTCCTCTGTCTTTTCCACCTGGTTTTGCCAGTATTTTTTTTTGCTTCTCTGTATGTTCTTTTTGTCTTTTTCCTCTGAATTCTGTACGCTTCCATTTCTTCTTGTCTTCTTGTTACCAACATTTTTTTCCTAGCTTCTAATTTCTTTTCTCGTTCATTTTCACAATCCCTGTTGAACCATTTGTTTGTTCTCTTCTCTTTTCTCTTTTTCCTTATTACTTGTTTTGCTGCGCTCTTTATCAGTTCTTTTATTTCTTTCCAGTTTCCTTCCATATCCTTCTGCTCTGTTTTCCTTTCTTTTAATCCTTCTTCTATTTTTGCTACATACTTATTTTGCTCTTCCTTTTGTGTCAGCCTTTCCACATCATATTCTTCATTTGGTTTTTTGTTTGTTTTGTTTTTCGTGACCGCGTAGTTACCCCCCATTGTGACAGTTACTAGATAGTGGTCGGAACTCGTATCTGCCCCTCTTCTTGATTTTACATTTTTCATCATTCTTAAATGTTCTTTGTTATCAGCACATGGTCTACCTGGTTACAAGTTTTGCCATCTGGTGACTTCCATGTGCCTTTATATATGTTTTTTCTTTGAAAATATGTACTTGCTATTCTACATTCTTTCCCTGCCGCGAAACCGACCAATTTTGCCCCATTTTCATTGGTTTCTTCATGTTTACTATAATTTCCTATTGTGGGTTTAAAAATATCTTCGTTGCCGATTTTGGAATTGAAATCTCCAACTATCATCATTAATGTTCTTGGTTCTTTATGTAGTATTTCATCGTAAATGTCTTCTAGGTTTTCGTAAAACTCGTCCTTCTGTTCTTCCTTCTTTTCTTCGGTTGGAGCATGACAGTTAATTATATTTAGGACGGTTTTTCCTACTGTCATGTTTAAGCAGCACAGTCTTTCATTTATTGGCGTAAAGTTTTTGATCTGGGCTTTTAATTGTTTTGAAATTAGGAAGCCAGTTCCAAAAATTCGCTTCTCATTCTCACTATTTAGAAAGATGTAGTCATCCAAGGCTGTCTCAAAGTTTCCTTTTTGTTTCGTTTCTTGTACTGCCAGGACTTCTATTTTATATCTTTTGCCCTCTAGCTCCAACTCCTTTATTGCCCCGTCGTAGTTTGTTCCTTGGAGATTCCATGTGCCCATTATCCATCGTTTTTGTTTTTTCACTCTTTTTCGTTCTTTCTTTCCTTTGTCTGATCTTATCTTTAGTTCGTCGATTTTCGTAGACCAGTGCTCGTTCTCTATCTTACTGAGTATTCCTTTTTGCAAGCTTAGTAGTTTGTCAGCGGTATACACTTTATTCTTGTTTTTATTGAATTCCCCGTTTGAGCCCACGTCTATTAATTTCTTTGTTAGAATTGCTAATTTCTTATGGAGTGCAGTTCTTTCTATGTTTATTTTTTCATCCCTCTCTAATAACTTCCTTTTTAGGCTGTTTAATTCTGCCATACTATTTTGTAATTCCTGCCGACTCTTTTGTAGTGCTTCTTTCATTTCCGCTTGCATTTCTAATACTCCTTCCTGGAGTCTTAATATAAGATCTTCGTTATCCATAGTCCTTTCATCCATTTATACCCTTCCTCTTCACTTTTACATTAACTTTAGGTACGCCGTCTATTCCGCTATATGTTTTGTTCCAATAGTACTAATTATTAAAAGTTTTGACGGCAATCGCGCTGTTTGGATGGCTTTCTTGCTTTCACTTTAGGTTAACGCGCTATATTTGCAAAAATTTTAACCTCCACTCTAGGTTGTCGCGCTGTACACTCAAGTTATCGCGTCGCGTATCCTCTATGCGCACCTTTCTTATCACTTATTGTCAACCTCGAATAAATAGTAAATCAAAACACTCCTTTAGTCGGCCTTATCTGCGTGCTATCCTTAAATTCTCTCATTTAACTTCCCCTGCACTCTTTACTCTCACTTTAACCAAATCTCACTACTATTAATGCCGTATTTCTCATGTAAAAACACGAAATTAGCAGCATCGGTAAACGGAGCCGCCGCCGCGGTAATCGCGTTGTACCTCTACTTATCCTTACTTATGACATAAATGCATTTTACTTTAAAAGATAGTTAATTTTTGATGTTTTCATTGTTCATTTGGCTGCTTTCACTTTTATTCACTTAAATTTGAATACTGGATAACTTAATTTCAATTATTAGTAATGAAAAGTTTAAAATTTTCAGAGGCAACATTTCACCTTCTAGAGCGCAAGGTTGACTTCAAGTGACTATAAGCATGGCCCTGGTCTCATTGTCACCTGGTATACTTTGTAAGTATTTTGAATTATTAAACCCGTTTTAATGTATAGATTGGATTTCCTGGAATATTGCTGTTCTCAGTGATTCCAAGCAAGAGTATTTTTGTTATGAAGCAATAAAACTCAATAGTCTTTTCCAAAAACAATTATTTTAAAATTATGGGTGACGACATGTTTCAAAACCAAACTGGTTTCATCCCCAGGCCATGATGATCATTAATAAAAGTAGTTGAAGCACATGTTAAAGTGAGGTTAAGATTTTAAACGTTAAAGACGAGATAGGAATTATACACACACCGGCAAAATTAGAGGAACACAAAAAAAGTCATATTTTGGGTTGTTCTGTAACATTATTTAATTGAATTATGTTTCAAGCTTTAATGTTATCAATACACACCTTCAGAGAATAACAACTAACGATATAACAGATGAACCTACCTAATTTAGGTTGCCGTTAAATCGGGAATTTTTCACAACAACAGAAAACAAAATCGTAAACCCTCGTTGTAAACTAACCAAGAAATAAGCACTTGTCGTCAAGAACACAATCGTAAACCCTCGTTGTAACCTAACCAACAAATAAGCACTTGTTTTTGAGAACACAAAAACCCAAGCAATATGTCAACAATAAAACAAATGATAATTAGGCTCAAATGGGTGGCTAGATTTAATGTTAAATTGCTATTTTTTATTGATTATACATGGAGAAGTAACATTTATAACCAAATTGAGTCATATATATCCTAAAACATAGCGAAAATACGACTTTTTTTGTGTTCCTCTAATTTTGCCGGTGTGTGTATTTAAAAAACACACTACATTGGAAAAGAAAAATTAATTAACCAACAAATTTTAATGCATTAACCAGTACAACGATCTTTATAACGTAGTTGGCTGGTTAATTAATTTTTCTTCCAATGTGGTGTGTTTTTTTAAAATATAACTCCTATCTCGTTTTCAACGTTTAAAATCTTAACCTCACTTTAACATGTGCTTCAACTACTTTTATTAATGATCATTACGGCCTGAGGATGAAACCAGTTTGGTTCTGAAACATGTCGCCACTCATAATTTTAAAATAATTGGTCGTGGAGAAAACTATTGAGTTTTATTGCTTCATAATATCAAGGCATCTCCACTAAGATGGATCACCTTCCTATTTTTGTTATGTGAAAAAGTCTGCTTTTTGAGTACCCAACTATAAGTGACGATTATTTTGACTCTTACCCCCCATTCTTACATAAACTACCCCTTCCGAAACCTATACCAATTTTTTTTCAAGAACATCTACCTAATTCAGCATGAAACATAGCGTAGATATGTCAAATTACACCAAAATTACATTATCCACATTATTTTAATTATACAAAATCTGTGTTTTTCTATTACCCTGCCCAGGACTGTAGCTTCCTTAAGATGTAACTTCAGACTAATGTTTATATGAAACATTTTGCTTATTTTCGGATGCATCAGGTGGTGAATTTTGTAACACCCTGTATATTAACGCTTAGATGTACACAGGCTGTCTGTGAAAAGGCCCTGAATAAATTATAACTAATTAAATCTAGATTGAGGGCGGTTATTTTTTAAGACATTGGAAACCTTTATGATTATGAGCATGAAGAACGATGTCTATCGATTTTTATACAATTCAAATAGAACTTCTTCATAACATATCTTTTTTAACCTACATCGGAACGAGCGTGGTCATAAATTAAATGACAAAGTATTATGTATCTTTATTTTCTGAAATTTTTATAGATAATGTTAATAATCTGCTTATGCAAAAGTACTTTGCGTCCATAATGTCTCTGCATTGTAAAATTTCCTAATGGTTAATCGACTTTTGTTCTAGGGGTGAAGATATCCTATTTCTATTGGCTTATACATCATTAACAGAAATTGACGTTTAAACAAACATAATGGAGATTAAACAGGAAACCTTAGACAGTATGCCTGCTTCCTGTGGAACTGCATCGTGTATATCTCAGAACATAGATAAACATGAAAATTTTTATAAGTTGAATATCAAAGAAGAAACCATCGAAAGTATTAATAACATTGGTATTCCTACGGAAATAGATATTAAAGAAGAAGACTGCGAATTAAATAATGAAGGTTATGATAACAAAGCATTTGACAAAAGTAATATGAATATTGCTATGAAGATTTGTATACAAGAAAAATCTTACTGTTGCTCTACTTGCGAATATAGAGCAGCCGAGAAAAACAATTTAATTGCACATATGAGATCACATACGGGAGAAAAACCTTTTAATTGTTCTGTTTGTGATTACAAAACGACACAAAAAAGTAATTTAATTATACATATGACGTCACATACTAGGGAGAAACCTTATAAATGTGTTGTTTGTGATTACAAAACAAGGAAAAGCGGATTAATTATACATATGAGGTCTCATACAGGAGAGAAACCTTATAAGTGTCATTATTGTGATTACAAAACGGCACAAAAGAGTCACTTAAAAGTACATGAGAGGGCACATAAAAGGCTAAATTATCCTTATACTTGTTCTATTTGCGATTTCAGAGGTAGACATAAAAGTAATTTAATTATACATATGAGGTCACATATAGGGAAGAAATCTTATAATTGTTCTATTTGTGATTACAAAACGGCACGGAAATATACTTTCATTACACATATGAAGTCACATACAGGGGAGAAACCTCATAAATGTTCTATTTGCGATTACCAAGCTACACATAAAAGTTGTTTAGCTTTTCATATGGATTGTTGTCATACAATGTGGGACTAGTAATATTTTTCACTATTTTTGCCTTCTTTTGATGTACTAGTACATTACTTAATTTAATTTGTTTGTTTATTTTCCGGAGACGTATATAAGTTCGTGTCCGCACCAAACATGCAATGACCTTTGGAAGTACATTGTTTGTATCAAAAATTTTGTCCCCTGTATCGAAAAAGTCCCCATGAAAAATCCGAAATTGGTCGTTCATTACTTCGGCAGCTTTGAAGAATTCTGCTGAAGGACGAATGCAATGTCCTCTTGATATAACTGACAGCCAGTCATCGCATGGAGGCTAAACAATAGAAACAAGCGTCCAAGCACAATGCGTCCACAGCATGCGTCAGCGTTATTTGCTTCGCCTGCTGCTGTGTACGATCGCAACCATGGTTACACCATGATCGCGGCCATGATGGATTTTCTGAGCAGGCCCATCGGGGATTGGTTGACGTCTTCCCTCTACTTTCTGAACGACTGCCCATCCCGGGAGCGTTTCACCTTGTATTCTTTACACCATGGTCTCATATACAGGTGAGAAACTGTTTGTGATTACAAAACGACACAAAAAAAGTAATTTAATTATACATATGAGGTCACATACTTGGGACAAACCTTATAGTTGTTCTATTTGCGATTGCAAGGCTACACATCCAAGTTCTTTAATTATACATATGAGGTCAAATACAGGGGAGAAACCTTATAATTGTTCTGTTTGTGATTATAAAGCGATAAAGAAAAGTAATTTAGTGGAACACATGAGGTCACATACAGCAGGGAAGACCTCTTGAGTATAATTCATACACAATGTTTTCTCCTCCTAGTGGGCTATGCTGGGGCCACATTTTTGTTGGCACTACTGCAAAGTAACTAGTTGGGTTTGATTGTTTTCTTTTTGTGGTTATGATTTTTGAAGGCTTGTACTGCTGTCAATTAAATGTTTGACTGTAATTTCGGAGTTTTGACGTTAATAATCAATAATGTTAATGTTGTAAAGTTGTAAAAAATGTCATATTTTTGTCATGTCAGAGTTTGACTACTATCACACACAATTCATGCATGCAACCTCAAAAAAACATATTATAGCCTACTGGGAGGAGGAAACATTGTGAATGAATTAGAAAAATAGTTTTGTTACATCCCGTTTAAGATGGTTGTTAGAAATGTTTCCATTTAGGAAAAATATCCCCGGTCATAATGAGACAAGTGAACGCAGCCAACTGGGTGCGGCCATCTCGACGCGGTCAAGTGGGCACGAGCCAACTGGGCGCGAGGCAAGCGGGCGCGAAATAATTTTGAAACGCGTATACCAGAAGTTTTTACTCAAAATAAACTGAGTAATTTAATAAGAGATTTGGATCTTCCAAAAGAGGCGTCAGAATTGTTGGCATCTAGACTTATTGAGAAAGATTTGTTGGTTCCTGGAACATCAACAATTTTCTACAAGAATCTCGTAATAAATTGGTGGATTCTACAAAAGTCCTTTTACCCTCTCTACATATTAAATTAGGTTTAATGAAACAATTCATTAAAGCTCTTGACAAAGATGGAGACTGTTTTCAATATATTTCCAACAGATTTCCGACTTGAGCAAGCAAAAGTTAAAAGAAGGAGTTTTTGTAGGGCCTCAAATAAGATCGATTTGTTAAAGATGATGATTTTCTCAATTGTATGAATCCTGTTGAAAAAGATGGTGGACTTTGTTTAAAGAGGTTATTCAAAAGTTTTTGGGGAATCATAAGGACCCTGAGTACGAGAATGTTGTTAACAACATGTTAAAGAAGTTGCGGCACTTAGGCTGCAATATGAGTTCAATAGTAATTTGTTTCACAAGGCCAGAAACTGCATTTTTGCGAGTGGGAGTACGGTTTGAGGACAGAGGCCGAAGGCCGAGGCCCTCAAGTACGAGCACTCGCAAAACAGTTTCTGGACATGTGAAACACAAAATTTTTTAGGCCGACAAAAATATATAAATAAAAAAAATCGGTAATTTGTTTTGCAAATATCGGGGCTAGATAATTTATTTTTCTTCTGTTGGCAATACATACTTATCCAGCAACGTAAGGATTCGAATTTAAAATTGAAACTCAAGTATCTAGTAGGTGTTGTTTTTGGCATTTATATTTCTGAATTTTGATGCCATAAGTAATCGGCGCACAATAAGTACAAGAAAATGGATGATAATATAGGTACCAGAACATATTAAACAAGCAGCTGAAAATGCTATTCAAAACTTACTACCTGAAAAGTCGTATAACTGGTGAGACTGACATTATTATGATAGCAGATTCAGGATTCAGTGCTACCAAATTTCAAAATTTAAATTACACTAGCTGTCATTTTCATGCCTAGACATGCAAAGAGAGTGTTTCTAGCCGATTTAGACAAATGCAAAATCAGTGTTTCTGGACGGAGGCCTAAAAAAGTACATTTCCTACTCACATTTGGATCAGTTCCTAAAAAATCTCGGTGCAGTGAACGAAGAACAGAGTGAAAGGTTTCACCAGGATATACATGAAATGAAATGACGTTATCAAGGTAGATGGAGGATATCAATGACGGCAGACTATTGCTGGATGTTACAACGCGATAATCCAGAAAAAACACAAAGCAGAAAAGCTACTAAACACAGTTTTCATACAAAACATAAAAGATATTTAGTCGGACAGAAAACAAAATCACATATGTAATATTTTTGAAACTATACGTTCATTTTTATTTTATGACATAAATGTACATTATGTATATAAGGCGTTTTCTTTTTTGCAATTTGTAAAAAAATCTTACGTGATACATAAAAATTAAAACTAAATTCGTGATCGGGGCCCCCATATTGTATAAAATTGGTTGTTGAAATCAAAATATCTTCCAAAAAAGTTTTTTTTGTAGACCTGTGTAATCAATAACATTTTTTGTGAACTGTTAGTTTCTTAAGAAAGTTATAGCTTCGATTTTTCCATTTCTTCTTGAATTTGCTTATGCTTATAGCTGCTTGATGAGGAGAGCACTGCATTATTTTTATGTTTTTACATATTAAGTTGTAATAAATAGATGAAGAACATGAAGTACTTACTTTTAATGGTTTTATTTATGTTTGCAAGTAAACTAATCTTTAAATTTCTGCTTTTTCGTGATTACAAATTACATTATTTAAGTATAACCAATCAGCGTAATATCAATTGTGATCTCGTTGCCCTACCGTCCTCGTCTTCTAAGATTCTGGTCAGGACGTTGTTGTCCAGCTGCGCCCAATAGGTCTTCACCGTTGGGTTGGTGGCGGACACCTCCTGCCAGGTAGGTCGACGGCCATCTCGCTTCCAGGCTATAACCATGCCTAAGTCGGAGCCGTTCTCCTGGCTGTTCTAACTCGTCTAGCTCCCACGAGTCGTCGACTACAGTGGTACGATTGACGGGTACCGCACGACTCTCCAGTCTCAAACAGTGGCTGCAGTCCGCAGGGCAGGGCCTCCTGGATAACGCATCGGCGTTGCGGTGAGTAGTAGAGATAGGCAGGTTCTGCATATTCAAGGTCACCGATTGGTAACATACAGTATGCTTCATAAGAAAGTGCATGCAACTAGAGAAACGTCCCTATATTTAAATAAGCCTCCAGATTTCGATGTGCGAACATGTCTTAACTTAAATCGTTCAACCCTTACCTCACTACGCGGGGCGGGGTGGTGGGGGTAAGAGGGAAAGGTGGTTTTCTACTGGTTCTGGATATAAATGTCAAAGTTTACATCGCGCGGGGCAGAGCCCTAGATTGGAATATGTCAGACTCCGGGGGGCAGAGCCCTAACCGCTGGGGACCCCCTTGAGCAAGTTCGAAGGAAAGTTCAAGGTCACATCAACCCCGAGGCAGAGCCATCAGATTTTTTTTGTATATTTAAATAGAATAACAAGTACTGGGCATTTTTAATAAAATGCAAATTTAAGGCTAATTTGTCATTTGTCATTCAACCCCATCGGAGTCTGTCAGACTCCGGGCAGCGGCCATATTGTGGGGCCCCATGCACGTTCGAAGGAAAGGTTCAAGGTCACATCAACCCCGAGGGTCAGAGCCTCAGCCGCCGGGCCCGCATGCGCAACACCAACCCCGGGGGGCAGAGCCCTAGCCGCCGGACCCCCATGTTCAAGTATATATTTTCGGGTAAATTTTTAAAATAAAAATGCAAATTTAAGGCTAATTTGTCGTTTGTCATTCAACCCTTATCTTGTTGCACGGGGCGGAAGGGGGAGGAAGGGGGTGGTTGAACGGGATAGAGCCCTAACCGCCGGGGCCTTCTTGAGCAAGTTCGAAGAAAAGGTTCAAGGTCACATCAACTCCGAGGGGCAGAGCCCCAGCAGTCGGACCCCCATGCTCTAATTAGGGGGGTGGGGGAAGGTTCAACGTCACATCAGACTATTGTATGTATTGATTTTAGGAGGTGTAATTCCATGCACAGTTAAAATAAACGTGCACGTAAAACAAAATATATAATAACTAACGCCTAATTGACAACCATATTTACAATTTAGCGTAGCGCGACCTTCGATTTTTGCCGGGCATAAATTATGAATAGCCGCGGTCAGGTGCACCGGATTACGTATTCGCGAGCGCTAATTACATCAGTCATATGCGCATATGTTGATGCTTTGAGATGCTTCAATAATTTCAAGGCACCACTGATTTGTCTAAAAATGGTAATTTTATTTCTTTAAATTTTCGGTTTTCCGAAATGTAAAATGACAAATGCTGGCAGAAATGGATACAGGATTTTTTTCTCTACAAAAACCTTTCCTACAAGTTTGCTCTAAAATAATTAGGGAAGCAAATATTTTCATATGAAAAAATTACCATTGAAATCCCTATGGTGCGTAAAGCATTTCTACACCCTGTATATTAGTGTCAACTAGTACTTTTAGATAGAAACAAGCACAAAATGAATTCTTTTTTCGAACAAGTAAACAGCGTCGGGCTTTTATAATTCAAGTCAATATTAAAAATAAGTTAAATAAAAATAAACAAAAACTACATTATTGAAAATACTCAATCGGGTAATCATCCACAATTTGGACGGAATGAATTTACCTTCCAAAACGAATTTCAAAAAAATAACGGATGAAGATATAACTAAAATTTATATTTACAATGTTTGTACTTATTTAGAGCCCAATAAATGGATTATTATTATTATTGTTATTAATTAGGCTTAGTGGTGAATAATTGTTACCAACCGAGCCAGATCAGAATCAAATCCCAGGTTGAGATGTTTAAGATGAACTTCATTCGGCGGAATCGATAATTAAGGCGGCTCGGTGTCCAGATTGAATTTGCTGATTCAAACTATTATTTAAGAGCTAAGGAAAGGGGAATTAATATGTGCATAATGAATAAAGAAGCGCAATCATACCTGATTTAGGTTATCAGCTCTGGGAAACGAAATTAATTAATTGTAGTGCAATAGCACCCGCAAAGATTTCACAGAAGCCTGTTGCTTCGTTGAAATGCAGGAAAGAAGTGCTCGCGAAACGACCCACAAGCTAGAAACAGCTGAATGCTGGAGCGTCGCGATAACGAACAATTCGGAAAATCCAGAATCGGTACCATTGCGCGGAACAAGATTTGATATTATTTGAAATACAGGGGATTATAACTCAAGTGAAAATATACGGGCTGGCCCGAAATAGATGGGTAATTGGCAAAACAAATAGACAGAGGTAAAGATTTGTTTCACGATAAGAGGACCCCACTAAATGAGCAATTAACGAATTTTCCCCGACACCGTACGAACAACCAGTATAATTCCACACTTCGGGCTTACTTTTAAAAGACCGTCCTCGCTAAAGGCGCGAGGCAGCGGTCATTTGATTTATTCTAGGAATTAATAAATAGTAGTGTCAAACAAATTTTTTTAAATTATGTTGCAATTGTTTTCCTTTAAGCTTAAGTGGCAGTTATTTGAAATAGCAGTTTTTCCTATGATTTACATAAAAACAAAACAATAAATACAACGCCAACGTATCACACTAAAAAATATAGTTTATATTTAAAAAAAGTATTTTAGCGAAATATTAAAACAAATATTGGTATAAATAAAGTGCTGAATACCTAAACTATGCTATCGAATTAGCCTTCGATATCTGAAGCATCGGAATCGTTATATGTCAGTAGTGAGGCATTCGCCACTTGTGGCTCTTGCAATAATTGCAACACATGTTTAATCAAAGGTTCTTTGTGTGAACGTGTGCCTACGCACTGAGATAATGATGAAATATGAAGATCTGATGAAACTAGAAGAGCATTAAATAAATCGCGGATGGTCTTTTCCCGATAAAACTTTCTGGTATGAAATTCATGATATCTCCTGAAGCCTTTGTTTATTTCTAATGCTTCCTCTGAAAGCATTCCGATAGGAAGAGTAGCAGTTGCCTTAATTATATCAGATTCGTGGATTAGTATGCGCCCAGCAGGCACACGTACGTTTATATTACGTTGAAAAGACGTGGTGATAGTTGAAAAGACGTTATTCGTTGAAAATTAAACGTTAAATTTTAGTTAAAGAGATAACGTCATTTTCCCAACCTAAATTAAACGTTGATTTTTAGTAATGTTTTTAGTGTGTACGAAATTATGTCGTTTATTAGAGGCGTTGGCTACGTTTATTGAACGTGGTTATATTACGCTAAAATGTCGTTGATATTAAGTGTACTGTAGATCAGCAGTTAATGTAAAACGTTGATATGACGTTTACAAAATTTCGTAAATTGTACCGTTTATTAGTACGTTAAAATAACGTTAATAAAAAGTGCTTCCTAGAGTATTAGTTAACGTTTAACGTCGATATGTTGTTGATATAAGAACGTCGTATTTACGTTTCGACGCTACGTTATTATGTCGTTAAATTTGTATGGTGTCTAGTCCAACACAGTTACACACGCGCATGTGCAACGTAAACATGACGCTAATAAAACCTCGAAAATTTAACCTTCTCCATATTTATATTTTTTATTTATTTATACAGAGAGACATACAGGTTAATTAACCTAATTACATGAATTATGAATATCTAAGACAAAAACAATATTGTGCGAAAAACAACAAAAGTCACAAACAGTACATAATACGGTGTATCAGAATAACAAACATTTGCAACGGTAGGAAGCATAAGATACATCAGTTCAACAATCATTTAAATAATTAACAATTAAATTATAAAAATAAAATGCGTTAGTACCACATCCGTAAACCGCAGGCTCAAAAATTCGCAACCCCCGACATGTGTATGGTGTGTCGCAGACACCCACGCTTAAAATCCACGACTATAGCACGGTTAGTAACTGCAGAGGACTTAAAAATAATAATTACGCCGATTTACAAATTGGCAATGAAATTTGCATTTTAACCACAAACCAGATTAACTAGCTAAGAAATCTTTAATCAAAATTATAATAGTTTAAAATTACTTTTAGGATTTTTTTGTACTTCAATGATAAATCAGAATTTGTTAGTAGGCATATTTCATTTAAAAGTCTAAACATTATTAAAAATGGAATATTAAATGCAAAATTAACTGATGGAATATGAAACATGGCTACAGCTCGAGTACATTTTACAGGCACACGCAGATTAAACAAAGATAATAAATATCTTTCATGAGCAAGTTATTCCATAGCTTGAAACCGAAAGTGACATATTTCTGCGATTGCTTAAACTTTGAATTTCGAATTCTCTACGCAAATTCATGAATCTGATTAAATGGTAATCATGATAATTGTGATACTTTTTATAATATAGTCTTTTTTGTACTTTTTCTATTGCTTTAATTTCTCCTATTTTATAGGGAAACCAGACTGTCGATGCGTACTCAAATTTAGGTCTCACAAATGTGTAATATAGAATTTTAACAGCTTTTACATTCTGAAATTCATGAGATTGCCTAATAACGAAACTCAAAGTCTTATACGAGTCAGTAACAATGTTGTGTATGTGTCTTTTGAAGGACAGTGAGCTGTTATACAATACACCAAGGTCCTTAACGCACTCAGTTCGTTTTAGGTCTTCGCCGTTGATCTTATATTTGTATAGTAATGGAGCTTTACTGCGACTGAACGACATTACTAAGCATTTATTGACATTGAGCGGAAGTTTATTTTTAACGCTCCATTCAAGCAAACTATCAACATCCAACTGTAGTTTAATGCAGTCTTGAGCTGATTTGATCTTTAAGAACGTTTCTTGATCATCTGCGAACAGTAGATATTTAGAAAGTACTAATACATCGGGCAAGTCATTAATTAAATCAAAATTAATAAGAGACCCAAGTTTGAGCCTTGCGGAACTCCCGCATTTGCAGTAAACTTATCCGAAGTATTGCCATTAAATTTAACAATAAATTTTCGTGAATTCAAGTACGAAGCAAAAACGTTAGCATATTGTATGACAGCCCACATTTGGTCAGCTTTCCCAAAAGTATCTCATGGTTGACTTTATCAAAAGCTTTTTTGAAGTCTGTAAAAATTGTATCTACTTGTTCGCTTCTTTCTAGTGCTTCATAAATCTGGTTGGTGAATGCAGACAGCTCGGGTGAATCATTATATATTACTCGTGAGTCACCCGAACTACGCTTCGGTTCGCTAATTTAAGAGAGATTCATTAATATAAATTTTAAAAAAGGATGCATCGGCCGAGAATCGAACCCGGGCCGCTCACGTGGCAGGCGAGCACTCTACCCCTGGACCAACTTGGGTTGTTTGAATAATGCGTCGCTATAATAATATATAAACATAGGTATTTATTCACCAGAGCTAATAGCCCACGGCGACAGGAGCTCCGCTCCGCTGCTTGGATGATTTAATTAAATTAAAACGTTTTCGTACTTTTTTGTAAATAAAAACCGGCCTACGATCTACGCCTAAAAATTCGCTAACTTTTAAGCCATCATACAACTTCGGTTCAGTATCTTCGGAGAAGATAGCGAACAAATATAGAAAGAAAGAAAGAAAGCGAGCAACGATTTTATGTTACAGGATTATAGTAGCGCCTTTATCAACGGAGTAAAAATGGCTTAGTGGTAGAGTGCGCGCCTGCCACGCGGGCCGGCCCGTGTTTGATTCCAGTCCGATGCAACCTTTTTTTTAAATTTATATTAATGAATCTCTCTTAAATTAGCGACCGGAAGAGTGGGTGATTCAATAGTTTTAGCATAATTAAATAACATCACTGCCTCCTGCAACAGGTAGTGATAACATACATGCCAGATGTGTATAAATGACGACACAATTCTACACGTGAACGCAGTTGTGCAGTTCGAATTCTCAGGCATGCGCACGAGACGCGTAGTACTCAGAGTGATATACTATATGTTGGCGCCGTAATTTTTTCGCCCGTTCCGAGGCCCTACTAGCAATATAGTATTTTAAATATATGGTGTCGTCCAACAGTAGGTTTGCTGTTTGATCATTCTCTGTATATATTGCTTCTTCAAATTTCTTGTGATTCAGTGTAAGCAAAAATATTAGAACTTTATAGGACTTTTTAAAAATAAAGACAACCAACTTAACCTAATTGAATTTCTCTTTACATTGTTTTCAGGTGTTTCATTCCATAAATCCAGACTCCTACTTTTTGTTACCACAATGGACGTGAAGTAGGAATTACTTGATGATAATATCTGTAGTGCAATAGACACCAGGTTACCTGTACCACTGACGAAGGGTGATGAAAATAATGTTGCAAACTTAAATGCACCGCAAGAAATCATTAATGTCACTTGCGACGACACAGCTTATCACCGATTGAGTATTAAGCTAGAGGAAAGAGATATAAAAGATGAATTACCTAGTGAAGACCCGTTAGAAAAACAGTTTCCATGCAAGGTCTGTGAATATGAAGCAAAAGATGATACTTAACCTTTTGAAACTTATAACGACTCATACAAAACAATTTCACTCATATTACACTTGCGAATATAAAGCAACACACAGAAGTCAATTAGCTAGACATATGGGAACACACATAGGAGAAAAACCCAAACCTTATTCCTGTTCTATTTGTGATTACAAAACGGTAAGAAAAGATAAGTTAGTTCAGCATATGAGGTCCCATGCAGGAGAAAAACCATATTCCTGCTCTGTTTGTTACTATAAAGCAGCAAGTAAAAGTAAGTTAGTTAACCATATGAGAACACATTCAGGCAAGAAACCGTTCTTGTGCTCTATTTGCGAGTATACAACAACATAAAAACAAGATTTAGTTACGCATATGAAGAAACATGCAGGAAAAATCTGAGATTAAAAGAAGTCAAAATAAAACAATAATAGGTATTTGAATTTGTGTAAAAGATATAAATTATATAATCCTTTTAATAACAAAAACATACAGTAGCAGTGGAAAAATTCAACAATACTCGCACTACTTGCTCATACAGTCATCAAGGTGCTTAATGAGGCGTAGATTTTGTGCTGCGTATTCATCTACTTCAAACCAGTTCTATTGCTTATTTACTTCTTAATCAATCCCGAACCTCTTGTACTGCTATGCGGTGTCGAGGTGAGTTGTGATGGTGTATTGCAAAAATTCATCTAAAATTATATTTACTTTTGATTGTAAATACATTGATAATATAATATTTTGCTTTGGTGTAAATTTTTAGTATGATACCCAAACCTAATGGATATTAATTTATAAGTTGTTTGTTATTTTACAATTCCACAAATTGGATAAGTAAAATGTTGATATCATAACAGCATTTGGACAATTGTTTTTGTCAGATATGTAGAACTGAGAACTGATTGTAATAATCACAGAACAATGTAATAATTAAGATGTTTTTTTATTCTAAAAAGATTCTGTACCAACCGTTTCAGGAGAACATCAAAATCTAAATAATATGTGTTTGCTATGGTTAAACTATTTTTTAAATGAATTTGGAAATATTAACAATAATGCTATACAGAATTTAGAAATAATGGATCTCTTATTGACAATTGTGATGTATCTGCAAACAACTAAATCTTATATCTTCAACTGCTTGTATGTTATTCAAATATTTGGTCTTGCTGAAACTGGAGAAATATACACTTTACCATTATAAACTGATACTGCTCAACACTACCATGCATCAAATTGATTTTTTGCTGTGTCTAGCACTCCAGAGTACATGCAATTTTTAGTATTGGGTGCATTCCAAACCGTGATTGTCATTGATTTAACAGTATAGACTGCAGCGGTCGGCAACTCGCGGCCCGCGGGCCGCATGCGGCCCGTGGCTTTCCATCTTGCGGCCCGCGACTGTTTTGTAAATGAAAGTCTTATATACCTACCTAAAATTTAAATAATTGCGTCATGCGCGCGCAAAATTCAAGCGAGCGTGCATTTAATAAGAATGTAATATCACAGACACAGACTCGAAGCGTTCAGCCGGCAT
This sequence comes from Agriotes lineatus, assembly GCA_940337035.1. NCBI lineage: Eukaryota > Metazoa > Arthropoda > Insecta > Coleoptera > Elateridae > Agriotes > Agriotes lineatus. The sequence continues at coordinate 138,496 of CALNHX010000744.1, read as the reverse complement.
AGCGCTGAGGTAGCGATTACGTTGAACGCTTTGCTGACCGACAGCGCTTCGGTTTCGCTTCGGCAGCAGTCGCCATTTTTGGGAGCGAATTTATTTTCGCTCCATTTCCGCTTGACCACTTAGCAGAAGACGGTGTTTGGCTTTACTTCTAATTATAACCTAGAAAGGCGCGAATTTTTTAAAAGCTTGGATTCTGAAACGACCCTGCTGCAGTTTAATGTTAATAGATTAAAATGACCATTTTCTCAAAATCAGTAGTCCCTTGAAATTATTGAAACAAATAGCCACTGAAATGTGATACAAAAGTAGTAATTAAAAAAATTCAGTCTAATTTTGACAAGTGTTAAATGCTCAAACTCAAAATTCTTCATGAGGCCCATCCTTATTCTCATTATTTTCTTTTAATATCACCCCGATATACATAGTATACCTATTATCAAAATTATGAATAAGTGCGGCCCGCTTTCACTTCATTTTGCCACTATGTGGCCCTTGCCTGCCAAAAGGTTGCCGACCGCTGGTATAGAGTATTACAACAATAACAACGACTAAAAATAACCTAACAAGCTCGACGGATTTAAGCTGATTTATAATGCAGCAGTGCCGTCAGAGCGAATTTACGTTTGCAATTTTCCCTTTCAGCTCTTCTATGGCTCTAAACTATCTTTTCTTATATAAATTAGTCCACAATTTGAGGTCCGATCCTAGATCGTTCCCATTTAGAGTGCACCTAGTAGTAAACATTGCAAATTCGTATGTTGCAAAGAGAAGCATATACCTCTATAATTCTCATAGCTCGTGAAGTCCCCCTTTTTATATACTGGAATTATTGAATTTTCTTCCCAATCTTCCGGAATGTTTCCCGTTTGCCATGCTTTTCTGTATATTTGTAATAAACATTCTTTGCTTTTCTTTCCTAAAGGTTTTACCATTTCTGGCTCCTCTATGTTTATTTCGTCAGTTAGTCCATATCTCACTATCACTTCTTCCTTCTCATTATCATCTGTACTGCTTTGGTTTTCATTTTCTCTTTCTTTTGCTTTAAATCTTTGTCCCGAGGAATATAGTGAAGGAAATAGTAAGAGAAGCTGAACGGAGAGCTGGGAAGATTTTGGTAAAGAACTACAAACATACAAAATAAATTATAGGAAATTCAGGAACATATAACAACATTGAAAGGAGATAAAAACGAAACAATAAAAGGCGTAAGGAACAATAACAATAAATTGGAAGTTTGGGCAGATTACTACGGGTCCAGGACAAAACGCCGAATGACCAAAAGGCCGAACCGATAATTCGTCCAAAACGCCGACTGCCATTGGCCGACCTTGTCCAAAACGCCAAACGGTGTCGGTGACCAAATGCCGACCGGTGTCCAAAACGCTGAACGACGCCAACTCACGTCACGCCGTTCGCGGGCTTGGCGTCGGAGCCGAATACAAATCGAAAATTATTATTTGTCCAAAACACCGACTGCAGATCTATTCGGCACTTTGGCCATTCGGTAAAATGTAGACTGTTCAAAACGCCGAACGGATAATTCGTCCAAAACGCTGACTGCCATTCGGCCAACTAGGCCCAAAACGCCGACTCCCATTCTGCCGACTGTGTCCAAAACGCCGAACGGTGTCGGTCACCAAAATGCCGACCGGTGTCCAAAACGCCGAAAGACGCCATCTGACGTCACGCCGTTCGTGGGCTTGGCGTCGGAGCCGAATACAAACCGAAAATTATATTTGGTCCAAAACACCGATTGGAGATCTATTCGGCACTTTGACCATTCGGTAAAATGTGGACTGTTCAAAACGCCGAACGGATAATTCGTCAAAAACGCTGACTGCCATTCGGCCAACTAGGCCCAAAACGCCGACTCCCATTCTGCCGACTGTGTCCAAAACGCCGAACGGTGTCGGTCACCAAAATGCCGACCGGTGTCCAAAACGCCGAAAGACGCCAACTGACGTCACGCCGTTCGTGGGCTTGGCGTCGGAGCCGAATACAAACCGAAAATTATATTTGGTCCAAAACACCGATTGCAGATCTATTCGGCACTTTGACCATTCGGTAAAATGTGGACTGTTCAAAACGCCGAACGGATAATTCGTCCAAAACGCCGACTGCCATTCGGCCGACTAGATCCAAAACGCCGACTCCCATTCTGCCGACTGTGTCCAAAACGCCGAACGGTGTCGGTCACCAAAATGCCGACCGGTGTCCAAAACTCCGAAAGACGCCAACTGACGTCACGCCGTTCGTGGGCTTGGCGTCGGAGCCGAATACAAACCGAAAATTATATTTGGTCCAAAACACCGATTGCAGATCTATTCGGCACTTTGACCATTCGGTAAAATGTGGACTGTTCAAAACGCCGAACGGATAATTCGTCCAAAACGCCGACTGCCATTCGGCCGACTAGATCCAAAACGCCGACTCCCATTCTGCCGACTGTGTCCAAAACGCCGAACGGTGTCGGTCACCAAAATGCCGACCGGTGTCCAAAACGCCGAAAGACGCCAACTGACGTCACGCCATTCGTGGGCTTGGCGTCGGAGCCGAATACAAACCGAAAATTGTATTTGGTCCAAAACACCGATTGCAGATCTATTCGGCACTTTGACCATTCGGTAAAATGTGGACTGTTCAAAACGCCGAACGGATAATTCGTCCAAAACTCCGACTGCCATTCGGCCGACTAGATCCAAAACGCCGACTCCCATTCTGCCGACTGTGTCCAAAACGCCGAACGGTGTCGGTCACCAAAATGCCGACCGGTGTCCAAAACGCCGAAAGACGCCAACTGACGTCACGCCGTTCGTGGGGTTGGCGTCGGAGCCGAATACAAACCGAAAATTATATTTTGTCCAAAACACCGACTGCAGATCTATTCGGCACTTTGACCATTCGGTAAAATGTGGACTGTTCAAAACACCGAACGGATAATTCGTCCAAAACGCCGACTGCCATTCGGCCGACTAGATCCAAAACGCCGACTCCCATTCTGCCGACTGTGTCCAAAACGCCGAACGGTGTCGGTCACCAAAATGCCGACCGGTGTCCAAAACGCCGAAAGGCGCCAACTGACGTCACGCCGTTCGTGGACTTGGCGTCGGAGCCGAATACAAATCGAAAATTATATTTTGTCCAAAACACCGACTGCAGATGTATTCGGCACTTTGACCATTCGGTAAAATGTGGACTGTTCAAAACGCCGAACGGATAATTCGTCCAAAACGCCGACTGCCATTCGGCCGACTAGATCCAAAACGCCGACTCCCATTCTGCCGACTGTGTCCAAAACGCCGAACGGTGTCGGTCACCAAAATGCCGACCGGTGTCCAAAACGCCGAAAGACGCCAACTGACGTCACGCCGTTCGTGGGCTTGGCGTCGGAGCCGAATACAAACCGAAAATTATATTTTGTCCAAAACACCGACTGCAGATCTATTCGGCACTTTGACCATTCGGTAAAATGTGGACTGTTCAAAACGCCGAACGGATAATTCGTCCAAAACGCCGACTGCCATTCGGCCGACTAAATCCAAAACGCCGACTCCCATTCTGCCGACTGTGTCCAAAACGCCGAACGGTGTCGGCCACCAAAATGCCGACCGGTGTCCAAAACGCCGAAAGACGCCAACTGACGTCACGCCGTTCGTGGGCTTGGCGTCGGAGCCGAATACAAACCGAAAATTATATTTTGTCCAAAACACCGACTGCAGATCTATTCGGCACTTTGACCATTCGGTAAAATATGGACTGTTCAAAACGCCGAACGGTGTCGGTCACCAAAATGCCGACCGGTGTCCAAAACGCCGAAAGGCGCCAACTGACGTCACGCCGTTCGTGGACTTGGCGTCGGAGCCGAATACAAATCGAAAATTATATTTGGCCAAAACACCGATTGCAGATCTATTCGGCACTTTGGCCATTCGGTAAAATATGGACTGTTCAAAACGCCGAACGGTGTCGGTCACCAAAACGCCGACCGGTGTCCAAAACGCCGAAAGGCGCCAACTGACGTCACGCCGTTCGTGGGCTTGGCGTCGGAGCCGAATACAAACCGAAAATTATATTTTGTCCAAAACACCGACTGCAGATCTATTCGGCACTTTGACCATTCGGTAAAATGTGGACTGTTCAAAAAGCCGAACGGATAATTCGTCCAAAACGCCGACTGCCATTCGGCCGACTAAATCCAAAACGCCGACTCCCATTCTGCCGACTGTGTCCAAAACGCCGAACGGTGTCGGTCACCAAAATGCCGACCGGTGTCCAAAACGCCGAAAGACGCCAACTGACGTCACGCCGTTCGTGGGCTTGGCGTCGGAGCCGAATAGAAACCGAAAATTATATTTGGTCCAAAACACCGATTGCAGATCTATTCGGCACTTTGACCATTCGGTAAAATGTGGACTGTTCAAAACGCCGAACGGATAATTCGTCCAAAACGCCGACTGCCATTCGGCCGACTAGATCCAAAACGCCGACTCCCATTCTGCCGACTGTGTCCAAAACGTCGAACGGTGCCGGTCACCAAAATGCCGACCGGTGTCCAAAACGCCGAAAGACGCCAACTGCCGTCACGCCGTTCGTGGGCTTGGCGTCGGAGCCGAATACAAACCGAAAATTATATTTGGTCCAAAACACCGATTGCAGATCTATTCGGCACTTTGACCATTCGGTAAAATGTGGACTGACGCCGAACGGATAATTCGTCCAAAACGCCGACTGCCATTCGGCCGACTGTGTCCAAAACGCCGAACGGTGTCGGTCACCAAAATGCCGACCGGTGTCCAAAACTCCGAAAGACGCCAACTGACGTCACGCCGTTCGTGGGCTTGGCGTCGGAGCCGAATACAAACCGAAAATTATATTTGGTCCAAAACACCGATTGCAGATCTATTCGGCACTTTGACCATTCGGTAAAATGTGGACTGTTCAAAACGCCGAACGGATAATTCGTCCAAAACGCCGACTCCCATTCTGCCGACTGTGTCCAAAACGCCGAACGGTGTCGGTCACCAAAATGCCGACCGGTGTCCAAAACTCCGAAAGACGCCAACTGACGTCACGCCGTTCGTGGGCTTGGCGTCGGAGCCGAATACAAACCGAAAATTATATTTGGTCCAAAACACCGATTGCAGATCTATTCGGCACTTTGACCATTCGGTAAAATGTGGACTGTTCAAAACGCCGAACGGATAATTCGTCCAAAACGCCGACTCCCATTCTGCCGACTGTGTCCAAAACGCCGAACGGTGTCGGTCACCAAAATGCCGACCGGTGTCCAAAACTCCGAAAGACGCCAACTGACGTCACGCCGTTCGTGGGCTTGGCGTCGGAGCCGAATACAAACCGAAAATTATATTTGGTCCAAAACACCGATTGCAGATCTATTCGGCACTTTGACCATTCGGTAAAATGTGGACTGTTCAAAACGCCGAACGGATAATTCGTCCAAAACGCCGACTGCCATTCGGCCGACTAGATCCAAAACGCCGACTCCCATTCTGCCGACTGTGTCCAAAACGCCGAACGGTGTCGGTCACCAAAATGCCGACCGGTGTCCAAAACGCCGAAAGACGCCAACTGACGTCACGCCGTTCGTGGGCTTGGCGTCGGAGCCGAATACAAACCGAAAATTGTATTTGGTCCAAAACACCGATTGCAGATCTATTCGGCACTTTGACCATTCGGTAAAATGTGGACTGTTCAAAACGTCGAACGGATAATTCGTCCAAAACTCCGACTGCCATTCGGCCGACTAGATCCAAAACGCCGACTCCCATTCTGCCGACTGTGTCCAAAACGCCGAACGGTGTCGGTCACCAAAATGCCGACCGGTGTCCAAAACGCCGAAAGACGCCAACTGACGTCACGCCGTTCGTGGGGTTGGCGTCGGAGCCGAATACAAACCGAAAATTATATTTTGTCCAAAACACCGACTGCAGATCTATTCGGCACTTTGACCATTCGGTAAAATGTGGACTATTCAAACCACCGAACGGATAATTCGTCCAAAACGCCGACTGCCATTCGGCCGACTAGATCCAAAACGCCGACTCCCATTCTGCCGACTGTGTCCAAAACGCCGAACGGTGTCGGTCACCAAAATGCCGACCGGTGTCCAAAACGCCGAAAGGCGCCAACTGACGTCACGCCGTTCGTGGACTTGGCGTCGGAGCCGAATACAAATCGAAAATTATATTTTGTCCAAAACACCGACTGCAGATGTATTCGGCACTTTGACCATTCGGTAAAATGTGGACTGTTCAAAACGCCGAACGGATAATTCGTCCAAAGCGCCGACTTCCATTCTGCCGACTGTGTTCAAAACGCCGAACGGCGCTGACCGTCGTCACATCGTTCGTTAGCTTAGCGTCGGAGCCGAACGCAAATCGAAATTTGTATTTAGCCCAAGATGCCGACTGCACATCTATTCGGCACTTTGGCCATTCGGCAAAATGGCCTAGAACGGTAGTACGAGTCTCGCCCAAAACGCCGACCACGTTCGGAGTCGGCGGTTTGGCCGTTCGGCGAAATGTCTTGCGAGGTAATCGCTGTCATGACCAAAACGCCGACTGCATGTACCAGCAGCCGTAAACGGTTTTGGAATTGCATTCTTGTAGATTATTACATTTGCTACACATGGGAATTTATTTGCACGTAAAAACAAAAATTATAAATACTTCACAGCAGGGTGGTACAGGAATCGTCTAGTCGTGTAGCAAACGTTTGCCAAGATAGGTCCTGAGCAGGATGGGGTGGGTTGTCCGGAAGCGCCACTGGTTTGAGACGGTCCAAACCAGAAAACCTACAGATGGCCGTGTAAATTCCTAAACCACTAGCTGTTTCACAAAAAAAAAAAAAATAAAAGTCAGCAAAACACCAAGACTCGAAATAACCTAGTTATTTATTTCAGTTTGTACACCTTCGAAATTCTGTGTCATACTTGGAAAAAGGCAACACAATTCTGTGATAATAGTATGTAAATGGAATAGTTTGTAAATGTAATTTTAGTGGTATGTAATGTACAAGATTTTATATTAATAAAGTCTAAAATGTGACTACGATAATCGCAATTCGTTCGAGTACCCGTGTATCAACTACGATAGTGACTTAAATATAATTAAAAACAGCGATACCGGAATGCGGGAGAATAGTAAGTTCTATATCGCTTGATTAATTAGGTAAATACTCTATCTAGTCGCGAACCTCTTCGAATTGGTACCATTTCGCCTAGGGGAGTGCTAATACACATAACATGGTGTATTTACGGTGCTCATATTATGTTAAATGTTAAATTGATGCTCCCGGAGACCCTCGCCAATAATGGTTTAAATTTTGAACATTGACAAGTATCTGACGCTCGAATGCGACCAAAGCAGTACTACCAAACTTAAAGATATTAAATGCATAAAATGACATTATCCTATTACACCAAATTAATTGCACGTGATGTACAACGAAGCTATACAATATTTCGCATGTAAAACGACATGAATTTCGCTAGCATATACCTAGGTAAGTACAATACATAAAGTAAAGATCATAGTGCCATAACGAACGATATTTTTAGTTCAATAAACACCAAAAGGTAGATAACACTAGGTGTTGTAGATACCTGGATCAACAGCTATGGGGGATAGCTATTAAGATGTCCACCAGCTTGAGTAACCTCCAAAGAGTCAGGGCTTCATCTAACTTTGCAGGTGAGAAACGCAGTCGAGTGCAGTCACCATGGGGAGAAGCCTTGCATGCGAACTATCACATGTGCTGAGGGGCTCGGATTGGAACGGAATTGTTGCTCCAGGTGCCTTAGTCAAGCAACACCAATGCCACAGGCATAATGGATCCCGAAAAATCGGAGAACGATACAGCAAACTAGGACGAGGAGGCCTAAATACGAGACGTTATCGAAAAATGTTCTACGGCAACCATAATTTAACATACCAGAGTTGTAATGCGGCCTCGAGTAAGTAAATTGCAGAAATATATATTTATCCCAATACAATCGGATTCATTTTAGCAATATAACACCCATTTCCTATTTCTGGATGGCAGATTCCTCAAAGAAATATGGAAACTACATAATCCACTTAAGTGAAAATTTCCAAAGATCACATGCAGCTCCAAAAAGGAAAACTTAAAAATGGTCGCCGGAAATCGTACTATCAAAACAATTTTCAAAATTGTTACTCAAAATTCCCTAGACAAGGATTTTTCAAAAGTCCCAAAAATTGCAAAAATGAGTATGCAACCAAAGCTACACCTAACGTATGCAGGTGAATCTAACTATATGAATGCATTTAAGATAAGAAATTATCCAAACAATCCTTAACTGTATCTAAATGTAAAATTACACGTAACAAGATGACGTAGCAATATGTCGGGTTTGTTTATTTTATTAACTTTGTCTCGTATCAACACTAAACTTGTGCAAAAGCGAATACGATCTGGCTTTCTGAATATTTTTAGTAGTCGCGGCAAACTTGCATAGTATCTAGGAGCCCTCATTCATTACGGGAAAAAAACTATACATAGGTGATAAAGTGCAATTAATTCTACACCTACCAATATGTCCACAATGTCCACTTCTGTATTTACAACTGCCTATTTAATGCTTATAATGCCGTTCTCTAGTTATTACTAACGTTTTGTAGGTAAATGAGGTTATTGATAATACATACAAAAATGCGTTTATGATTTAGTTAAACTTCCGAGAAATGAAATAATTATATAGGGTGTTTCTTAAGTCGACAGTGTGAATTCTGGAGGTACCAACACTGTAACGTAAAAAGAGGTCTAAAAACTCGTTTAAGGTTTTTTGCCTCAGATCCGCAATTCTTTTATAACACAGATTTAAAAATTTGAGAAAAATTTTTAAGAATCGCCGAATTTGTCATATAGCGGCATATTTTTTAAAGCAGGTCAGTAACAAAAACCTTAAAATTGCCTACTATCAATTTACAAAACTTGTGAGTCGTGAACTGTCAAAACGCTGTCAAGTTGGTACCTTGTTTAAATTCTGTTTTGGAACTTCTGCTTGCTGATTTTGGCAGCACTAAAATTTTTGAAATTTAAAAACTTGACTTGTCACACTTTCTTGTAGAAAAATAATCTCCAAAATTCTTTAACAGAAACGAAAGAGGGTTTTATTATTGAAAAGGGAAAAAGGTTATAGTTAATTATTACAAGGAAACACTTTTGACATATGTAACATAACCTAACATAAAATATTACTAGAAATCACTAGATCCGAAGTACATTTCCAAAAAAACTGCAATTTCCCGGTACACTCAGCAAATATTAAAAAAAATTGACATTGACGGTTCACGAGTTTTGTGAATGGATAATAACTGTAGTTTATGAAATGTCGCAAATTCCAAACACATATCACCTTATATAGCATTAGCTAATTCTAAGTCTTTTTTTACCCATCTGCTCTTAATAAATCCAGTTTTACGGCAAATTCAGCGGTTCTCAGAATTTTTTCTAAAATTTTTAACGTTGTTTTATAAGAAAACTGCGGATCTAAGTCAAAAACCTTAGAGGAATTTTAGACTTCTTTTGATATTAAAACTTACCTACACAAATTACACGGTCGACTTAAGAAACACCCTGTGTAATACTACCACCACCTATTTTTGTTTGGTTTTAAGAATTTGTAAGAGCATTTCATTTCCAGTTAGATCTGAAAACCTCGGTCGAGTTAATTTCTTTCACAAACCGGCCCTGCCTTAAAACTGGCCTTGCAATATAAATGCCGCGTTCAAATTCTTTGGTTCATTTTGTAGCCTTGGGGCTCCCAGTTATATCTAAAGTCCGGCTGAACCCAAATAAAAAAAACAATTACGCCCCAATGGAATATTTCATTATAAACATTTCCGCTTCGCACGCTAATGGCGTTGTTCATTCCGGCACCCAGGCGCCTTCAATACAAAATTCTCGGAACTCTTGTGCACCCAGCGTGTTTTAAACTCAAGCTCCCTTTGTCTTACGCGATAAAGAAGATTTCAAATGTTATTTCGGTTCATCGATAAATCAATCCGGGGACTTTTCGTAGCAACCCGATACTCTTGGAACTCGCTATAACCACAAAATTCTTTGTCCAGGATTCAAGGCCCCTGGTTGCCCAATTAAGCTTACGTAGTAAGAAAGAGACGAGTGCACAGCAACGAGGGGGATTAACTCTGTGATTGTTAAGCGGGGTTGGAATTCTTAAGTGAGTCAAGCTCGAACCTTTGAAGCGATAATTTTTTACTGTGGGTGTTAAAAGTGCGCGCGGCGGGAGGTTGAAGTAAAGCAATTTACTCGGCGTTGATACGAATGGCAGATTCGTCTCCTATATCTTGCTTCCCAGGGAAAGATACTTGCATTACTTGCACTTTCGATTAGAGACGACATCTTTAAGCCTTAAATAAATTTTCCCTGTTAAGTGTGGAAAACCATTGCTTTATGCAAATTTGTGTATCAACGCCGGGCTTACTGTAATTAGAGGGGAGCTCGCCGCGCGATATTGTCGTATTGTCTGCTGTCATTTCTCCCACAACTGTTGAGGGGTTACGGCCCACCCTTGTCTACCTTTGGAGTTCTGAACGAGTTCCCGCATCATTCTATACTGTGGGGACCTGCCCTGTCTCTCTCCCGCCTCTGCAAGCGACTCCTGGGGGCAAACTTCCAACACCTCTCCGACGACATGCTTTGGTAGCTACAAGGTAAATGATTTGTATTTTGTTGCGCCCAACTGAAGTGATCGGAAAGTGTCGAAAGAAGCGACGCGTTCGGCGCTATATTAACTAAGGAACATTGCGCACGACCATTTTATTTGATCATTTTGTACAGGGGCTTGACTCCTGTCTTGTTTTTTTTGTGTACTAATGCTTACTATTTAAATGTAACGTAGATGCTAAGGTAATTTTTTCCTGGGGTCCCCGATATCTCATGTAGGATTTACCTTTTGTATACCCTTTAAATTCACCTCCGGGTGATTATCTTCAATGTGAATATTTGTGTAAATTTAATGTTTTCAAATAATAAAATTGTTAGTCAGTTTGCCCTTTTAGTGAATTCTGAACCTTTCTTTTTTGTTTGGGTCTTCAACCAAGTTAACAGGGCAACGGCCTGATGTATTTGAATTGTAAAGCTGAAAGCATGTCCCTTTGATAAGTGAACTCTAAGATTTGGGGGCCAGTGTCAGTTATTTTTGTGCCAATTTAAGAGGGTGGCCATCTCAGGTAAGACATTTGCTTCACGGTCACCCTGTGCTTACATCAGCCGCTTGGAGGAAGCTTGGGGAGCGTCGAGGAGCAGGCAGTTTGCAGCTAACCCAGTACACCGTGGGTAAAGCTCTGTGGCATTTCTCGTTTTGGGCCACGAGGGCTGTTAAGTTCATCAAAACGAGTGGCGTCCTTAGGCAATTCTTTTGAGAAAAGCATAGGGTAAGTGCTGTCGGTTTTAACTGAGCTTTCGAACCACGGCTTCTCGACTAAGCTAGACCGAGGGTAACTGGAGCGCCGTCATCTGCCCCGACACATCAAGATCTGTGTTCTTTTTAGTAAAGCCGGCAAACCCTGAACTTTTCCCCGATTTTTGACAGTGTTTGTGATCGCTGTCGATTTGAGCAATTAAAACTGTAACAAATTGCTCCAATAAAAGTTTTGTGTTCTTATTTTCCCTATTACGTTAGGCCAGTGCTCTGTTTAGTTCTACAAAATTGTGGTTGTATGAGGAATTGCTCCAGTAAAAGTTTTGTGTTCTTATTTTCCCTATTACGTTAGGCCAGTGGTCTGTTTAGTTCTACAAAATTGTAATTGTATGAGGCCTCTTTGTTCGTAAGCCAAGCATTTTCTCGCTGGGCCATCCGCTCACACAAGTATTTAATGTTGGTTTTTATTATTTTACTTGTTCTTTCATTGAAAACGGAGATAGACCGTTTTCATAAACCTTTGCAATTTAATATTTTTATTTTTTTAGTGTAGAGAAATATCCAAATAAACAGCTTGAATAGTAAAACTCTAGAAAAAGAGGTTATTTTTAGGTTTCTCATATTTTATTAAATTAAATGTGCCATTGAATACAAAATAACCAAATAAACCACACCATAAAAATCAGAGATGAACTATTACCGCTTTCCAATACAACAATTAACCATTATAATGACACAATTCCCCCAGTGCTAATAAGGCTGCTCATAAACACGAAATTAATCTCTGTCACCGAAAGGGGTAGCTTGGGGGTATACGCTTGCAACAGCTCAAGCCGCAGATGGGAGTGGGTTCCAAATAACACTACGATAACCTGATATTGCAGGTTCAAGAAGGGCGTACGCCGTTGTCCAGCTTCGGTAATAATACTCCCTGATGAAACTCGTAACGGCGAACCTAAATAGCTCAATAATAACAGAGACTCGATGCAGCAGTAAATAAAAAGCCAGAGAACATTACTCCACCTATAATGGTAACAGTGGTTCAACAAATTTGATGCAGCCTGTACATAGGATAATGAACAAATATGCAATTCAGTTATAAACACAACCCGATTTAATATATACCGGATGACAATGAAACCAGGGCCATGCTTATATATTATTTATTTATGAATAGATTTGAATAAAATTTTATACCAAGATACTAGACATAATTTCTGATTGGCCGATAGATATAGTTAAATTGACCGACTTCCGGTTTTACCGGAAATGATACCAACTTTGATTTTTTAAATGGATTATTCTGTATATTTTATGTTTTTCGGAATCTAAGAGTCAAATTACATCTTACGTCTTGCCGAATTTCATTTTTTTTAACAAAAAAATGTTTTTCAATTATTTTTTTTTACCACAGAAGGCATTGACTTGGAAAATTCTATTCTAATTAACTCTAGCAACTCTTAATAATAGCTATTTTATCAATAAAGACAACAAACCTTTAATAAAAGAATACAATTTGCTAAATCCGTTTTTTAAGAAAAAGTCACTTTTTTCAAATGGCACTTACATGGCCATCTTACCATTAGATACAAAATGCAATTACCAATCTAACGATATGCATCATGCACTACTTTATCTTTATCTGAAACTGAAAATGAATGAATGAATAAATTTTTTTAAATATTTTTAGGTAATAACTAATAATAAATACCTAAACAAATTTGGCAACACTGTTGTATGTAATTTGAGTCGTAGATTCCGAAAAACGTAAAATATATAGTGATCTATTTAAAAAAGCAAAGTTAGTGACACTTCCGGTAAAACCCGAACTCTGATATTTTGATTTTAGTTGTGTCGCAATCGAAAATTATGTCTAGTATGCTTGTATCAAATTTCATCCAAATTCATTCTTAAGTAAAGGAGATAGATGCATGGCCTGGTCTGATTTTCACCCGGTAGACATAAGAGAATGTAGTTATGATTTTACTTTAATAAGGACCTCCAATTTTAATTAGTAAATTTAAGCAAAAGAACATATGTCGATATGTAAATATAGGAAATATAATTAAATTCTCGAACGTCGTGTTATTGGCACACGCCAAGTGCATGCTAACTTATGTCTATAAATAATTTGAGCAGAACGATGTAAATGAACGCATTTTATGCACGAAAAATGACTACTCTGACAAATGCATCTCTGCGAGCACGGCCCTCGTTGATCTTTAGTAAAATTTCCCATTGGCGTTTCCATATGTCCCATATGCAGTCAGACACACTGTATGTATGATTGTACGTAGCCTATATAAATGTTTCCCATTCTTTATTATTTTGTAATGTGTTGATACATAAAGCAGCTTTCAAAAGGTACATTGTATTTTGGAAGCGATTCAAATACTATTTTGTATTTCAACTACTTGCTAGTAATGTACTTTGTATTTTATATCTTCTGTAGAAAGCCATGCCCCTATTGGCTGCAGCGATCATGCCGTCATTACAGCTAATTCGCAATTTTCTCTCAATGCAAATAAATTCGGAGCATCTTTAACTCGAAAAAATTTCTACGTGGCTGACTATACCAATATAAATAACTACTTTCGGGACCAGAGATGGACTGCAGCCGATGTAAACTTATCATGGCAGACCTTCAAAAATAATATAAAACATTGTATCGATGAATTTGTTCCTTCGACTTCTTGCCGTAAAAAAGAAAAACCATGGGTTAATAGTGATATCAAAAAGCAAATTAACAAAAAACGAAAATTGTGGCATAAATATAAGTCTACTGTCACCACAGAAAACTACCAAAGTTACAGAGAATGCTGTAACAGCGTAACTACAGCAGTAAGAAGAGCCAAAGCAGACTACGAATCAAAATTGGTGAACAGTAAAAGTACCAAAAATTTCTTTAAATATGTGAAAAAATCTTTAGATACGAGGATATCTTCAATATGCCTAAGGAACAGCGACGACGACATAATAACCGACCCAAAACAAGTTGCAAATATTTTCGCTAATGAATTTTCAACATCATTTGTGCCTGAACCGCTAGATAATTTACCCGAACTTCCCGAATTCACAAGTAACCACAACTTCATAGAAACGATAACAATCACTGAAGAATCCGTGCTTTCGACCATAAATGATTTAAATGCAGAATCCAGTGCTGGGCCTGACGGTATCAATGCTGTCTTCCTAAAGAACAGTAAAGAATCTTTAGTTGAGCCAATCAAAAAGCTAATGCAATCATCTTTACTAGAGGGAAAGCTTCCCGAAGATTGGAAGTCCGCTGTTATTGTACCAGTCTATAAACAAGGCAACAAACTTGACCCAGCGAATTACAGACAAATTAGTTTGACATCCCTTGTTTGCAAATGCTTGGAAAAAATTATATCCCGTGAATTAACTTCTTTTTTAATGAAAAATGGGTGCTTAAATGAAAAACAGCATGGTTTTATGCCCGGAAGGTCAACGATCACTAACCTGTTACAATGCCTTGATCACTGGACGAAAGCCGAAGATAATCGGCAACCAACCGACGTTATTTACCTTGATTTTAGAAAAGCTTTTGATCTTGTACCTCATCAAAGATTGATTTATAAGCTTGAACATCATGGTGTTAAGGGGAACCTACTAGCTTGGATTAAGGACTTTCTAAATAACAGAACCTGTAGAGTTAGAGTTGATGGAGAGTTATCGGATGAATACTTTGCAGTTAGCGGTGTACCACAAGGATCTGTTCTGGGACCTCTCCTCTTTAACGTTTTCATCAGCGATCTTGCTCAAGTTTTGGAATCTTCAGCTTCTCTATTTGCGGATGATACTAAATTCTTTGGTAACCCAATCAATCAGGCAGATGTATTACAGTCAGACCTTTCTAAAATTGATAAGTGGTGTGGTCTGTGGTTGTTGGAACTTAACCCGCAAAAATGCTCTGTGCTACATATTGGAAGTAACAATCCTAAATTGCAATATAAACTTAATAATGTGACGATCAGACCAGTCACCCAGCAAAAAGACCTAGGAATAATCATATCTTCAGATTTAAAATGGGCCCCCCACATTGGAAAGATGATCAAAAAAGTTAATTCAGTGGTGCATATGGTATCAATAACGTTCAAGAATATGTCACCCACTCTGCTATCAACAGTATATAAATGTTATATCAGACCTTTACTTGAATATGCTGTACCTATTTGGAACCCTTATTTTGCTGGTGATATCCATGCTTTGGAACAAACTCAACGCAGAATAACGAGAATGTGCCCTCAAATACGTGCATTACCCTATGAAGAAAGACTGCAAGTTCTTGGTTTAACTAAATTAAGTGAAAGACGACTACGTGGTGACCTTATCGAAACGTATAAAATTCTCCATGGGTATTACAGTGTCAACCTTGATATTTTTGTGATCAATCAGAACAGTCGTTTAAGAGGCCACAATTATAAATTAATTCGTGAAAGGTTCTATAAACTCTGTCGGCAGTATTTTATAACCAACCGTGTTCATAGGCAATGGAACTGTTTACCGGAGAGTGTTGTGTCTGCGCCAAATGTTAATACATTTAAGAACAATTACGATAGATTTTTAAAAAATGTCAGTTAATTTTGTATATCACATCATGTGCATTGTATGATATGATAAAGTTTAAACGGCTTTGCCGCCTAACTTTTAATGTATAATAATAATAATAATAAATGTTTTTCGTTTTTCTACTTTGTAATTTGTATTTTTAACACAGCTGTATTTTGTCCAGCTTTGCGTATAGGCCACTTCTACAAAAACAAAGCTCTAGATTAATACCACAACTTAACACTGCCATTGAATAACAAATTATTTGAGAATCGAATTTTATTAGCAAAACATCTGGGAGTTTTAATTTATAGCTTTTCTGGTCATCATGGTATATCCGCTATACTATCGAATAGCTGCTAAAATCACAGTACATAAGTCGTTTAAAGGATGGGTTGTCTGAAGACTTGCATTTTTTTATAGAATAAAAATATCTTGCACAAATAATATGTACAATTCCTCTCTTTGAAGATGCCTGTAGTGCACGATGCCAGCTAGCGTACAGCTTCAGTGAACTTACATTTAGTTTATTTTCTCCAATCCCCCTAAATTCCTTACAAAAAGACAATACAGCACATAATTAAATAAAATTTATTGACTTGAAACAGACATGTGAAATATTTGTACAAACATGAAAACAAACAGCGTCGCACAGAGTGATTTACAAATGCACTTTAACTACGATAATACCTCATTTGGACAATTCAGGGGCGTTACAATTACTGTTCCCTGAAGTTGGTGCCCAGTGGAAAAGCGGCGACTGCTCAATTTATTTTGCGATACGGGAATGGGGGCTTCGACAAGCAGGAATGCGCTGTCAACGAGCAGACATGTTTGATCCTCCAAAGAAGTGTACTGGAAGGTGCCATCGGCAATATTTGCAGCAATTCCAACTGGTAACTTCCGTAGAAATAGGTCACCGCAAAATAGAACTTAGAGGAAAATCCGCTAAGCGCGATAATTAAGACTTGCAAAAAGCCTTCGATAGGGGTCCTATGGGTGCCATAATTATCCTCAACGTCCCTCGAATGTCTTGCACAGCGACTTCAGAGAGCACACACATAATAAATACAATGGGCTGAGGGCTCACAACTAATTTTAACCATTCACCGCAAGGTAAAAACGAGGTTATCGATTATACATACATACAAAAGCTACCTCGGCGACGTAACAGCGTCGCCAAAGCACTAGCTACAAAACCACTGGTTCATTTTATAACGACGAGAAACGTAATCCGAATGCATCGACACATTGAGTGTCAAGACATGGGCTGAAAACCAAAGAGGTGTAAGGCGCTTTCGCTTGCTTTCCCTGTCCCACTCACGCAACCGATTCACTCTAGCACGACATTACAACCGCTTCTTTGGTGCGGGAAAGCATGGGTATTTGAAATGCAAGGCGGCCTTCCAGACAACTGCTCTAAAACACCCGGTGAAGACGCTGCACCCAAAACAACGGAAAATGGCTGACGGAACGGAGCTTGGGAAATTATTCCCTAACGAAGGCAAACGAAGCTCGCAACGGCAATGTCAAGACTACGAAACGGTAAACGGCAGCTTCGTGATACAAGACGTGTATAAGGGCCGCCACTCCACGATAAACGAAAAACTCAAGGCTTCAATCGGTAATCAACAAACTCAAGCTCGCCTGACACTAAAGCTACCACGTGCAGTTCAATAAGTCATTAAAGGCGAAACACACAAAAGTTGTGTTAAGTCAACGGGAGTTTAACTATCGGGACATTCAAATCTGCGGCGCGCACACATCAGAGGCACAACCGTTAGCCGTTAATTAGCACAAATTCAACAAACGTCAAAACCTCCCACGCGAGCCCGAAGGCTGCACGGGCGGGAAAACAACTCCAAAAACACGTGTTGCTTCTTCAGAGCGCGAGACCAGAATCTTGAGAAACGCACGAAGAGCTTTGCAATCAACAATTAGTGGGGGCAATACATTCGTACTCGCTCTCTCTAACACACAGCAACCGTCTTTAAATTCTGGCATTATACATGGATCTATAAGAATTTTACTTCTCATTTTATTCTTCATAGGAGTTTTGAAAAATTATCTTAACATTATTTTCTCCATGAAGCAATAGCAATGTGTCAAGCAAATTTTTTTTTCAATATTCCAAATTGCAAAATAAAACTAATTAAAACGATTTTTTCTAACAAAAATATATGCTACGCACAATTATCTAATTTCTTGGGAATTTTTAAAGTGCAAATTTCTGATGTCCCATATAAGGGAACAACATAAAATGTCAAATTCGAACATTGCTACAAACAGTCCGCACTGGTTTATTAAAAAAGTCATGACGTCACCGACTGTTCTTTGTACTTTTATCTCGTCTAGCACCGATTTGAGACCGCCCACTGCATCACGAAATGTTACCTCTGCCTACACCGTTGCCCCGCAGTAGAAATTTTGGAGAGGGTATTTAGCGCTCTTAAAACGTACGAAAATTTACGTCTGAGACGGGTCAATAATGCATACGCGCTTTTCAGGCAGCGCAAAGCTGTTCCAAACCGGATCGATAAACGAAATATTTGCCGTTAAAACAGATAAATGCAGACGTACGGCTCGAAATGCTTATATATAGGCGGAATCTTAAATTCGAAAAAATAACACCAACTAGCCGTAGCTTCCTAACAATTAAAAATGTCCTCAAAAACTGTATAGCTTTTATCCCGTAGGTGTGTTCATATGTGTAACTAAACACCTTTTCACTGCGATTCTGTATACACAAACCGAACTACTCAATTGCTTTTACCCTGTATGAGTTCTCATATGTGTAACTAAATTACTCTTATACGTTGTTCTGTATTCACAAACAACACAACTGTAAGGCTTTTCTCCTGCATGATTCTTCACATGTCTAACTAAATTACTTTTAGTTGCCGTTCTGTATTCACAAACTGAGCAATTGTATGGCTTTTCTTCTGCATGATTCTTCACATGTATAACTAAACCACTTTTTCTTGCCGTTCTGTATTCACAAACCGAGCATTTGTATGGCTTTTCTCCTGTATGATTCTTCACATGTTTAACTAAATCACTTTTTCTTGCCGTTCTGTATTCACAAACCGAGCAACTGTACGGCCTTTCTCCTGCATGATTCTTCACATGTCTAACTAAATTACTTTTAGTTGCCGTTCTGTATTCACAAACTGAGCAATTGTATGGCTTTTCTCCTGCATGGGTCTTCATATGTGTAACTAAACTACCTTTGACTGCTGTTCTGTATTCACAAACCGCGCAACTGTATGGCTTTTCGCCTGTATGGATCTTCATATGACTAACTAAACTACTTTTCACTGCAGCTTTGTATTCACAAACCAAGCAATTGTATGGCTTTTCTCCTGTATGAGTTCTCATATGTGCAACTAAATGACTTTTACATGCTGTTCTGTATTCACAAACCGAGCAACGGAACAGATTTTCTCCTGTATGATTTTTCACATGTTTAACTAAGTCACTCTTATGTGCTGTTTTGTATTCACAAACCAGGCAACTGTACGGCTTTTCTCCTGTATGAGTCTTCATATGTGTAACTAAATTACTTTTCTGTGCTGTTCTATGTTCACAAACGGAACAACTGTATGGCTTTACTCCTGCATGATTTTTTAAATGTGTAACTAGGTGACTTTTACGTGCTGTTCTGTATTCACAAACAGAACAAGTGTAAGACTTTTCTCCTATACGAGTCTTCATATATGTAACTAACCTGCTTTCCTGTGGTGTTCTGTATTCACAAACATAGTCACTATAAGGTTTCTCTTCATTACAAGCAGTATTTACGTCATTTTTGTCAAATGTTTTGTTTTCATCACTGTAATTCTTTAATTCGATGACTTCTTGTTTGATAGATAGCTTATCAAAACTTTCATTGCTATTCATGTTCTGCGATCTGCATGGTGTAGTTCCTGCAGAACTACAAGACTTATATTCCATAGTTTCTTATTGAATGGTGATTATGTGTGAACGATTCTTTCAATGATATATGAGTCAAGGGAAGTTTGATATCTTCACATCTAGAACAAAAGCAGATTGTCATTAAATAAGAATAATAATTCTACAAGCTGCTCTACCACTATATATTATATATTTCGAATGGCAGATACAGCAAATAACAAATATTAAATATACACAAATAAACAAATTCACAATATAAATAAAGTACAATACAAAGTATTACTAAAATACGTGGGTGGGCTAAAAAGTAATGCACACATGCTTGTAGAACGCGAACGCAATCTCCTACGGAGACGCGCGTGGTTGTATACGGAAGCTACATCCTTCCTTTATGCGCATGCCAAGTTAGAAGGAGTTTCGTTCACCAGTTCGTTTTTTAGTAGCAGAAGTATAAAGACGTGTTCTCGTGCTATGTCAACGCGACTTAAACAGCGTGCGGTTAAAGAATTTTTAACTGCTGAAAACGTGATTCCTACTGAAATTAAAGGCCGTTTATGGTGACGATACTGTTGATAGGACTACTGTGAATCGATGGGTAATAATATTTCGTGGTTGCGATCCCGTAAAAGCCGTAATTCATGACGAAAAACGCAGTGGACGTCCGATCACTGCCACAGACGATGAACATCGCAACCGTGTCGACAATTTGATCCAAGACTATTGGGGGGCAGCTTCTTCAAGAGGTTGGTTGTGTTTTTTCACAATAAACGATATTTGTTCTTCTTAACATAGAATTTTGGCTTAGACTGAGTAGTATTTGTAGATGAACACCCAGCATTCTCTGGCTTAATGTGCCTTGCACCTTGTGAACTCGAGCAAAAACCCGCGCGATGGCCATGCTCTTTGGTGGCTCGTGTTGTTTGAATATTTTGAGAACGAGGATACTTAAGCAGATTTGGCCGTTTTCTGTTTGTGCATCCATATTCACTAACGTTTCGCAAGACTTTGCAGATTGCATCATCAGAGTGAAAGTCGCACTATGTTAAGAAGAATAATTCGAGTAACTGCGAAAGTATAAAACGATATTTATGTGGGATGCACCAGAGCCCTGTAGTGGGCCCCCGGCGTCAGCGAAGGCCATTCAAAAGCGATCCAAGTTGCAGCCGATATCGAGGTGGAAAACTAAAGCAGATTCGTGCCTTGCTAAAAGCAGGCTGGTAACGATTTCTTGTCCAGAGCATCGTGGGATCTTCAGCGAGGCTGCAGGTATACAGGGATCATCTGAAAAGCCATCTAAAGATCAGCTAAAAAGTGTCTTTTGTGATTCTTTTGGAATAGCGTCGGTTTGCGTTTAACTTTCGGTAGTGGCGTGTCTAGAAGTGTTTTGTTTCGTGACGTGGTATACTTACTTTCAATTTTTCTCGTATAGCAACAGCGGTCACTGCGTGGACATCAATACTTTAAATAGAACACGTAGTTTGTTTACGACCATCTTAAAATAGTCAAGGTCCCGTCAGCTAGAAATATCACGCTAGAAATTCCCGTCAGTTAAATAGCAAACATACAGAGTGCATGCAAATAAATGTGTAATTAGAACTTTAGATATTTATTAATAGCAAGTTCGTAATAGAAATTTGGATGCAGCGACCTAACTGTGACCTAGTTATAAATTAATTAAAAATTGGAATAAACAATTATTAGCCGGGAAAATTGAGATAGTGGTGAATATAACCCTTCAGATTGAGTCATAATTAATTATAAAAAAACTCCTCAGAAAGAGTAAAAGCACAACAACATATTTAAAAAATTACGATTATAGAGAACTGACGTCTACGTCAGTTCCCGACAATCAAGAAGGCGAATGTCAAAAATATTCGAAAGCTAATCAACTTGTGAAGTACTTTTACTCCGCCGGCATAAAAGTAACGCATTTCCCTCATCAATCAAATCGTATAAGTTGTCACTTTTATGACGCTTCAAAATAAGAGTAGTTTGTATACCAAGGCACTGAAGTTTAACTTTTTATCACGAATGTGGATTTAGTTGCCGAGACCCGTAGAACCAAAGCAAATAGACCATATGAGAGATAAAAAGGAATTTCAGTGCCGAGGAGTACATTATGTTTTATTTGAAATCGAGAAATTACAACATTTTAACCAACAGTTGTAGGTTATGTTAACGTCGATTGACGTTTACCTATCGCCTCGCCACCTACAAAAAGGTCGTAAAACAATGGATTACTTTAATGCCGATTTCTCGTATTTTAATGACAATTTCGAGATACTTTAATGTCGATTTCAAATAAACATTGTTTATTGGGGTGTTGAACTATTGGGGCACTCTGACACAATAAGTCCGATCGTCTGCGTCGACCATGTCTTCCTTAGTAGGTTGACTCTAGAGTCCCTGTATAATGAAAATTTTCAAGGGTAATACCACAAAAGGTGAAAATTTTTTGAGAATTTTTTTCGTTCACATGCAAATTATTGCGTTTAAATTTCTCGAAACCAAAACTGCGTTAAAAATTCCGCGAGACCGCATGCAATTCTTCGGCTGCAAGCGGCATTTGAAGGACTATTCAACGAACAACATTGACATTTCTTAGTAATTAATCAATTTTATCCAGTGAACTCAATCACAACTGGAAAGGACCCTAAATGATTTGAAAGTGAGGCAAGTTGATTTTTAGGCAACCCGCAAGTGTGTAGTATCTCCCTCTCTGTTTAACATATTGAATAAATAACAGAAATGAGCAAATTTGAAGGTTTCATTTTTTATTTCCTATCCTATCTTTTTTAAAATAACTTACTAAAATTTATACAAATTATTTGATTAATCTTTAATCTTTTAAGAGGTAAAAGAATTTATTATATAACTATTTCTAGTATTTGTCGAATATTTAATAAAATTCTGGATAGGTGACCATACAAATTTAGCAGTCATTGAAATTTTTTAAAACCCTTATTTGACTGATAAAACAATATTTAAAATCTATATTGTTATATGTTTAGACTAGATTATAGGTACACATATAGGGAACAATTACAAATGAGAAAAGGTACAAAAATCAATAAGTAACTGGATTTCGTAACACTTTTATTTCAACAATGATTTTATTTCAATTTAAAATATCACGGCTAATGCAAATGGTGAAACGCTTAATATCGATAATTGTTTGTAAACATTATTATAAACACTTACAAGAGCAATATAAAGAAATAGTGATATTAAGCATTTCAGCAGTTGTAATTAGCAATAAATTATAAAGAATAAATGCTTTTATATAATATATTAATTGCAAAATGTATTTAATAATATTTCATAGTACAAATATATACATGAATAAATTATGTAAAATACAATTAGTCTACATTTATCTTCTTTGGCCACGATCTTTAATTTCAGAGTCTGTTTTCTGCAGAAGGACAAGCTCTAAAGGCACACCTAAAAAAAATTCATTATTAATTTTAAAGTCCAATAGTTTAGCACAAGTATTATTATTAACCTTCAAAATAATTTTTCAGGACAGTATTTAAATTTTCATTGCTAAAGCCACTTTTTGAAATTTCCTTAATGAGATGTTTCATAGTAGACACCTTTAAATTTTTCCTCTTGACTTTTTGTATTAAAGTTTTTACTTGCCTTTTCAAGCGGAAAAGTTTATCATCTATTGCTGCAGTCT
The DNA here is from genome assembly GCA_940337035.1 of Agriotes lineatus. Taxonomy (NCBI): domain Eukaryota; kingdom Metazoa; phylum Arthropoda; class Insecta; order Coleoptera; family Elateridae; genus Agriotes; species Agriotes lineatus. The sequence goes on along the minus strand of CALNHX010000744.1, from coordinate 114,902 downwards.
GCGTTTCTTGGTCCCTGAGCAGTTTTGATGCTCTAGCAGATGGAGATGGCAAATTTATCGATTCTGGTGTAGTAACACCAAAATCAATACTCATAGGTTCTTCTTTAACCCTATCATCTGCCATCTAAAAAAATTAAAAGGACAATAATTTTTGGCATAATACAGAAGGTTATTTTAATAACTCACATCATGTCGAATTAATTTCCTGCGAGGTATTGCCTTTTTTGATAGATGTTTTGGAAATGAAAAAATACTTGGCACAGCATCAAGTTTGAGTAAGTTAGTATTACATCCTGGCCTAATTTGGTAATCCACAGATAAAAAATGTTCTCCGCACAGCCTACTCGTCTTGGAAGGCAACCAATTCTCTCTTCTTATTGCTTTCACCCAAAGTTCTAGAATCTCTGAACGTTTGGAAAACTAAAAACATATACTTAATTAATAATAAAATTTATTATATATTTTATTCATTTTTATAAGTTAACTACATTTTATGAGTGTTTTAAATTTTAACATACAATAAAGCATTTATAGTCTTTAGGCTATAAAAAAACTGTAAACTTACGTATGAAATAAAATTGGTTTTCTTGCATCCTGTATATTATCGCAACCATAAGCTACACAATTAAGCACAATGATTGTTCAGTTTGTAAACACAACACTTGGAAAATGGTTTTGACACTATTTTGCTGCAATTTGCTTTCAACAAAATACACGAACTGCTTGATGAAAAAGTAGTTAGACAATTAAAAACCTTTTCACAGATACAAGCCCCTCAAAATAATAACAAATTTTAATAAATGGGAAATGAACCGCACAATTGTCATTCACTTGCATGTGTAAAACAGAGATAGGGATACTACACGATCATTCCATCTTAGTCTGTCGCCCCTGACACAGTTTTGCGTGCTTTGCGCACGCGACGGGTCCTTTCCAGTTACGTTAGAGTTCACTGATTTTATCACGTCCTCTTTGAAAATAAAAATCTGTTGACGTAAAATAAATTGTTTGTCAAATTTGACATTTCTAATATCATATTTGATTAATTTTACAGGAAGTTAAATAAATGTCACAGGAAGAGAAAAAAATTGTCATTAAAACTCCGCTAGCGGAATTGTCGCACAATTTTACGCTGATTGGTGGCAAATGACATAAATACTAAATTATGATTGGTGAATAGTTAACTTGAAGGAGGTGAGTTGAATAGTCATAATTATTTGACTTGGGTAAAATTTGAAAAATAATTTAAGAGAATATTAGTCAAAATTATTTAATATGTATGATTTTTGATGATAAATAAAAATCATATAGTCATGAAACATACTTTAATTTGAAGTTGAAGAAAATTTAAAATTATTAAACGTTTCGCCATTTTTGGTGGCTTCTTCTATGTATTCATTACAATTTAAAAATTTATTACATTCTGAAAATAGAAAAAATTGGATTAGCGAACAAATTAGGTTTTCGTTTAACATGCGTACTTACATGATTAGAATATACGGATTTTTGGAAAATTCCTTCACGACATTTTCAATTTTTTTACAAATTAATAATTAATTAAGGCAGTTATTATTCATGTATAATCCATACTTCGATATAATTGCTTAGCTGTTCTGAAAGCGAGAATACAAATGAAATTTACAAAGTATTTATCATAAACGGCAATTTTTAGAATTTCAAAATCAAACTGCTATGAAAACGTTAACTTTTTTAATAAGACAGTTATTTTTACTTGAATAAACTTAAACAAGAACTTAAAACAATTCAAAATTATTTTAATAATTTTACAGATACAAATTTAATCATTAATTTTCTACAAACAAAAATAATGCAGAATGCAAAATTTAGAACTAAGGTACATGGAAGGTTAACTAATAAAAATTAATTTACTGATTAACAAAAATCACAGTTTCCAAAATAGACAACCCATATAGCGCTAATATAGCAAACAACCAAATTAACAATAAAGTAACGAATTTCGATAATACTAGTGAATTCATTTATAGTATGACTGATGTAAATATTTCAAACTAGGTCCAAAATTTAACTACATATTATAATCCGAAAAACAAACTTCCCATAGAAATATAATATGTAACATCGAAAATGGTATCACGGATTTAACTCAAACAGACCAAAACTCGTGCTAATATTTGTAACATTTTAACTAACTTTTAAAAAAATAAAAACATACATCAAAATTTAACTGTTCCACAAAAACAACACAATATAGTCCAGGGAAATTAGACAAAATAAAAGCAAAATTTTGGAAAAATTCCCGGAAAGCTGGATTTTGGTATGAGCCTTGATATTGTGGTTCTAAACAAAATGTCAAAAGTCCTCATCGATCCGAGTGCCGCTAAAAAATTTACGCGGGGTCAAAGGTCACCAAAAACGGTGTTTCGTGAATATCTCGTTAACGGTCAGTTTTACAGAAAAAATATTAATTATCAAATTTGTAGCTTATATAATTTCTTATAAAAAAGATATGATAACTTTTATTCGTAAAGGTAATCGTTTTGGAGATAATTCGATTTACAGAGTTGAAACCTTATGTTTCTCATGAAACGTGCACTCTTTTCCACACCACCTTCGAGGTAGAGTACAAGGTGCGTGTTTTTTCCTGTGGTGTTCCCAGTAGACCTAATACACGTTTCTTTTTGTTTGAAAAATGTTTATTTAAAAAAAAATATTCTGAACTTGTTCATTAATCAATTTTGGATTCAAAACAGGAGTTACTAATCTCAATAATTAATATTCATCTTCAGGCTCTATTTCAATCTGTATGCTTTCTTCTTCATTATCTTCTTGTTCTTCTTGTTCTTCTTCGGCTGTCTTCTGTGTTTCCAGAGATTCAGTCAGGAAGCGCGATGGATCTATATCTTCAGTGGAGTTGCAATTATCGCCGTCATTTATATCGGGTCTTACATTTAAGCAAGACTGACCTCGGCAACTACCACAAACTGGTGAACAATATAAACCAACTTTTCTGCAGCCGCAGTTTAATCTACAGCCCTGATGCAATTTCAAAAATAGTATTCAGCAGAATGTGTGGAGCAGGTGGAAGCAGAGTTTGAATTGACTCCAAAATGTTATCCCTTAACGTCCATCCACAGTCTTCAGGAGTAAGCTCGTTACATAGCCATATTTGAACCTGTAATAGACCCGATATAACTGTTGCCGAGCAGCACTAGATGTTGGCGGAAGAATAGATAATTGAACAGGGTTTTTGAGCTGTGTCGATTTCACAAAAGTTGAATATCTGTGAGGAGCAATAGACACTTCTTTTACTGGGGCCTTATACAGCCAGGAAAAAACAAATTCCATTATTGAAAATCACGTCTGGAGAACATTCTGTCTTGGTAAACAGAGTTCTTAAAATATTTTCTTTTTTCTTTTCTTCTTCCTCACTCGCTTATCACTGCAAGAAATAAAAAGACTCGTAGATGTACTGGCTTCTTCTCTCTGTCTTTTTGGTGCCAATATGCTAGACTTTCGAGTATATTCTTTATGGCACTGTACATGAATTGTCACAGAATTAATACTTCGCAAATATTCAACTTTGCCGTCCTTTCTTTCAACACTCGACCTCCCAAAGTTTCCATTTCACGTTCCACAACAACAGTTTTACCTTCTAACAGAGATTTATTGCAAATGAAACAAACTTCCGACATTTTTAGAGAATCTATTAAATTTCTGCCACAAAAATTAATGCAAATATTAAGTAAGCACGTCCGTTCACAAGGAAATATCACTTAATACTAACGTAAAGAAATTTATGCTCCGACAAGAGCAGCAAGCAGATGTCTCTTGAGGTTTTATGACAAGGAAAGGGAACTTTTCGGAGCACACTGCTTCTCCATCTAGACTACAGTGTACTATATATGTGTTTGTTTCTATTATTGTATAACTCCAATGAGATATACATGCCGTTGAGGAGTGCATCTATTCGTTACAACTCTGCAAATCGAATTATCTCCAAAACAGTTACTCTTACGAATAAAAATCATTATATCTTTTTTGTAAGAAATTTCGTAAGCTACAAATTTTATAATTAATATTTTTTCTGTAAAAGCTACCGTTAACGAGATATTCACGAAAAACCGTTTTCAGTGACCTTTAACCCCGCGTAAAATTTTTAGCGGCACTCGGATCGATGAGGACTTTTGACATTTTGTTTAGAACCACAATATCAAGGCTCATACCAAAATCCAGCTTTCCGGGAATTTTTCCGAAGTGCAATGTCTAATTTCCCTGGACTAATAACGAACTTGCTAAAAACATAAATGAAACTACTATTTTTTTGAAAAATAACAATGACTTAATTATAACAACTGCAGATAAAACTCAAAAACTGTAATTATGAAAAAAATAACCACCATAATAAAAAAAATGACAGATTTGTTAAATGATGAAAACACATACAAAAAGGAATTAAAAAACCCTACATCCATAATCCAAAATAAAAACAACAAATTAATCAAAAATTTTACTAGATAACAACTATACAGATAATATAACATACAAAAATTTAATTTCTCATAATGGCGTTCCACCTAAAATATATGGGCTACCTAAATTGCATAAAGATAATATGCCCTTAAGACCTATTGTTGCATCATATATGAGCCCTACCTATAACTTATCAAAATATCTTTAAAAAATCTTAACCAATGTTACATCACTTAACAAATTTAGCATAAAAGACTCTTGGAAATTTAAAGAACACATTGATAATATAAAGCTTAACAAAAACCACAAACTATTTTCAGTAGATGTTGTTTCATTATATACCAACATACCAATTGATCTTGCTTTAAATACTATTAAAAACAACTAGAATCGAATTAAAAACTAGACAAACATTCCACTTAATGAGTTCATCCAAGCAGTTGATTTCGTTCTAAATACTACCTATTTTACTTACAATAATACAATTTGCACCCAAATTTTTGGTTGTGCTATGGGTTCCCCTATTTCCTCAACTATCGCCAGATGACATCATAATGGCTACTGATTCAGTCAATAAACAAAATTTCTTTAACCTTTTCTACAATGTACACCCAAGATTAAAATTCAGACTAGAAAATGAAAACAATAATGCCTCTATAAACTTTCTTAACCTAACATTAATCAGATAAGCTAATGGAAATATATTAACGAATTAGTTTCGAAAAAAAACATAACAACTAATAGATATTTACATTTTAATTCTAATACCACAATTAAATACAAAAAAGTGTAATTTAGTCGACCGGGCAATCAAACTATCTTCAAAACAATATCATAAAAAAACTTAGAAATCATTACAAATATCTTTATCATAAATGAATATCCAATTAATTTTATTAAAAATCAAATATAATTAACAATTGCAATAAAATGAATCAATCAATAGGTCTACAACCAAATTGTTTGGGCAAAGAATTTAATACCTCAAACATTTCTAACAAAAAAAATTTCCATTAACTATATCCCAATACTTTCTGAAAAAATTGAAAAAGAACTTAATAAATACAACCTCATGACAACATTTAACAACCACAATCGAAACTTGTTTATCAATTTAACTGTAATAGTTGCAACGTCATCTACATAGGACAAACAAAACAGCTATTAAAGAACAGAATTAATCAACACAAATACTCAATTAAAATTAATAATGTATCTGCTTCTAATAAAAAAAAACTGCATTGTCTGACCACGCCACTGAGTCGCTACATAAATTCAATTTTAATACACCTAAGATCTTACATAAAGAGAATAATCTAAAAAAACGTCTACGCTTGGAGATGATTAAAATACAAAAAAGCCGCAATGCAATTAATTATAGAACTGATATCGATAACCTCAGTTCTATTTATCATAATTTGTTTAAATAAAATTTTTGTATACTTGAACGAACCAAGTATTTTACTCTTATATTCATGCTATTATCTTTAAAACTACCTCTTGAATTAAATCAAAATTTAACTTAATACTTCTCTGCCCATATCACCTGCATTTCCGAACTTTCTCCACTTCTCTGCGCATTGAATGATAGCATAAATATGTGAACGGCCTTGCAGGACCCTTTATCAAATCTCATTTGCATTCTGCGTTCAGAACAGCTAAGCTTTCTGGATTTTAATTACATCCAAGTATGGATTATACGTGAATAATAACTGACTTTACTAATTATTAATTTGATATATAAATTTTGAAAATGTGAAGGAATTTTCCAAAAATCCTTACACTCTAATCATGTTAAGTACACATGTTAAAGGAAAACCTAATTTGTTCGCTAATCCTATTTTTTTTTATTCTCAGAATGGAATCAACTTTTAAATTGTAATGAATACATAAACTACTGAATTTTCTTCAACTTTAAATTAAAGTATGTTTCACGACTATATGATTTTTATTTTTCATCAAAAATCATACATATTAAATAATTTTGACTTTTGACTAATATTCTCCCAAATTACTTTTCAAGTTTTTACAATGTTGGAACGGATTTTTTTTAACCATATGGCCCTACCACAAAGCGCCTGTGTGTTTAAGCAATTCTGAGTATATTCCGTCTATGCCAGCAGATTGTCTAGATTTTATTTCTCCAATTGCTGCTGTTAGTTTGTTCTGTGTATTCCTTGAAAAGTTCATGGTCTGGTGTTGCAAAAGCAAGTCTGTGTTTCAATTCAATTTTTATCTGTTTTCTTTCCAATTTATCTTCTTCAACAGGTTTCCTCGCCAGGTTCACAATTCGGGTAGCCGGTAGATACTTCTCTACGATTGCGGTGGAGGAGAGAACTACTTCAGGGACCTAGCAACCCTGCCCACGCAAGCTCTTGAGTCGTCTTAACCTCCACTCAATCATGTCCCAACCCTGATCCTGTTTTCCTACATTGCACCCCCTTCTATTCCTAATCCACTCGACAACATGTGCGGCAAGCGTAGCGTTTTATTTGCAAAAACCCGCTTGGTTGATATCTGGTCTTAAGGGAGCATAAGGATGCCGATAGGTATACCCCAGAGAATCCTCCATCTGAATTTACATCATTCAGCTCTGCCAACAAAGGCAAACCGCCGGCGCGGCGCCTCAAAACCGGAGACAATGGTTAAGGAAGCCAACCCTTACAGAAAAACAGGCATGTTGGAACAACTAAAGGTAGCACTCCCACCATCCAACTACTTAGCTGCAGGCTGGTACCCCGCGCTAGGGAAATCTTAATACGAGGGATGTTCTCTTTCTGTTGAGCCTAACACACAAAAAGACCTTGTTTTTTAAAAGAATTTTATTCTAGCTTCGTAAAATATTGTCCCCCACAGTCAATAATAGTACATTTTTGCATACGAATGAACCAATTGTCAAAACACTTTTTCCACAACTCCAAAGGCATGTTATTTACTTCGTTTTGAAAGGCTTCGATAGCTTCATCGGCCGATGTAAATCGCATTCCATGCAATTTATCCTTGAGGAAAAAAAGAAAGTCATTAAGTGCCAAGTTGGAACTGTATGCCGGATGACCAATTTTTTCAATGTTTTGCTGGGTTAAAAATTCACTGTTCGAGCAGCAGTGTGCGAAGTAGCGTTATTATGGTACAAGATGATATTTCCTCTCGGGCGCTTTTCACGAATGCTTTTGATAACCGTAGGCACACAAACTGTCGTATACCATTCGGCATTAACAGACCTACGATCATCAAGCGCCACAATTGCAACATGCCCAGTAAGTCCAAAAAAAACGGCGATCATTTTCTTATTACGGCTCTTTTCACGAATAATTTTGGTAGGAGCTGTCTCACTTTCAAGCACCCAAACAGCCGGCTGTTGCTTTTTTCAGAGTGGTATGAATATATCCGTTGCCTGTAACAATTTTATATACCAGACGAGACGATCCGTGGCCAAAGCGTTGGAGTGTAGCTTTACACCAATCGACACGATCCTGCTTCTGAGCTTGTGTTAAATTGTGTGGTATCCACCACGCACATAGTGTCCGTACCTTCAAGTGATCGTGCAGGATGCTGTTGATTGCTTTCACACCTATGGATAAGACTGCCTGAATCGAACGGACGATAACATGACGATCTTCCTCTACCATGTTACGTACGATGAGGTTTTTTTTTCAGTGGCAGCACTCTTTGGGTGACCTTTACGAAACTCGTCACTTAAGAAAAAACTACCAAACCGAAATTCATTGTACCAGCGTTTTATAGCAGCTAATGAACGCGATTTACTGCCAAACACGGACTTGAGTTCATTAAGACATTCTTTACGGCTTAAGCCGCGTTTTAAATTGTAGAAAATGATTTTTCGAAAATGCTCTTTCCTGAGTTTCATGATTTTTGCAATAGTATTTTACAGTAGAAGTCTGTTAGGATATCTTTTACGGCCGAGCCAGAGAGTTTGTGAGACAAGCTCGAAGAGCGAGTCGAATAGTACTGGCGAAGCAGTAGAGGCCCTAACGGACGTGTATTGTACAATAGTTTTTGTAATACCTACATACAATTCGGTCATACCTATCTTTTTCTAATTTATTTTCATCAAAACGCTAGATTTGTGTAATAACATTTAGAATAGTCGAATGCAGGCTTTCATGGCCGTTGTCCATAATGATAGATTCTTCCGGGTTATGCCGTGGTCGTCGATTTGAACTTGACGTTTCGCTGCTCATGCTGTCAGCTTCTTCAGAAGTTTTCTAAAGACTGATGTTGGTGCCTTTTGCTCCTGGTTATATACCGAGCAGCCGTTACGGTTTGTGGATCTTCGGAAGTCCGTAAGCGTGCCAATACACCACAAAACCGAAAGAACCTAAACCGAAACCTATTAATTACGCCTTCCTTCCTTTCATCGCCGGAGTAACCGACCAAATAAGAAAAGTCTTAGATGAGAAAAACATCGGAGTCCGCTATGGTACAATAAGAAATATCGAACAATTGATCCCCTCCAACAAAGATTCTTTGCCCAGACTACATACAGAAGGCGTTTACCAAATCCAATGTACTTGTGGCAAATTTTACATCGGACAAACGGGAGGAAGCATCCAATGTCGAATAAAAGAACACCAGAGCCACACACGACTTGGAAACACACAAACATCAGCCATCGCAGAACACGTATTAGGACCAGGAGATCACAGAATAAATTACGACTCCGTAAACATACTAGTCAGGACTAAAAAATACTTCCTTCGTGTTATTCGTGAATCACTAGAAATTATTAAAAATCCAAACAATTTCAACCGGAAAGACGGCTACCGCCTTAGCAACACATGGAAGGTAAGGTCTGCAAAACCAATCCATCCATAAACAAGTTTCACGTGAGCAACCAAGCAGAAAAACGACAAGTCCCAATAACATACTAGATCTACACGAGCAGCTAACCGTAACGGCTCTTCGGTATATAACCAGAAGCAAAAGGCACCAACATCAGTCTTTAGAAAACTTCTGAAGAAGCTGACAGCATGAGCAGCGAAACGTCAAATTTAAATCGACGACCATGGCATAACCCGGAAGAACCTATCATTAACATTTAGAATGATCGAGAGTGCGTAGGACGTTGCAACTGTTGTTTATAAATATCATTTATTTCCAATTTTGTGTATAGCCACAGAATAATACCCTAAATCAGAATAGCCTCTCTGTGTCGGCGCTTTTGATGTCAGCATACTTAATGTTTGTGACCTGAAAATTGTCCACCATGATCCTAGTGGTGTGCAGAGGCGGTAAATTCAAAATTATGCGCCTAAATTTTAAATTGAACAGGAATAATCCGTTCGTTTAAAGTCCACGCAATTTATATGGAAATGCACAGCACACCATGGGCCACCAAAAGATCTTTTTGTGCACTCATATTAAATTAATATTTTAAAACCACTAGCACAAAAACATAACCTTCTTATAACTAGCTGAATTTTAAGCCGACAGGCCATTCTGTATTATTCTGTGGTATGGCAAAAGTAGGTAACAAACGTCACTTTGACGTTTGCCACACAGTGTGACAGGCCGTCGTCTTTGCGAACTCTTTACGGCCGTAAATAGGTTGTAGGTAGTAGTAAACAGTCCTTAAAGAAATCTTTAACAAGTACCTAAGTATTACAAAAAGTTGTTTACTTCAAACAAGTACAAATTAAGAACGATATATTTTTTTGTTGTGTCACTTGCGTTAGACTAGATTCTATCGTGAGTTAAAAAACTGCTACCATTACAACAAATATTTTACGTAAATGATATTAATGCAAAAGTCAGCATACTAAATAGCAATTCAACCAAATTGTTTGATAAACATGCGCCTTGGAAAACAATAAAGATTACAAAACCGCATATGCCCTGGTTAACTAACAATGTAAAACTAATGATGAAACTAAGGGATAAGGCAAAACTAAGATTTAAAAAGTCAAAAAATGATGTTCATTGGGAATACTATAAATCATTAAGAAATCTGACAAGTGCTACCATTATAAATAAAAAAAGCCGTACTTTGCATATAAGACAAAAGTGTTCAACAAAACAATTGTGGAAAGAATTTAATCACTTACATGTTAAAAACTCATCAACATTTAAAATTCCTACAACTATGTCTGACCCAAATCGAATTAATAACTTTTTTATTGATAGTGTTCCTAAATTGCAAGTAGATGAAACTGTAAACGAATTTTATTTAAATAACTTGAGAAGGGAAAGTGATGTCAAATTTTCTTTTATATCTGTATCTGAAGATGAAGTTGCTCGCTATATTGGTAATATCAGAAGTAACGCGATAGGTGCAGACGGAATTAATATCAAAACGATAGCTGCGTGTTGTCCGCATATACATAAATATATTACACATATAATTAACTTCTGTCTAACAGAAAACGTTTACCCTGACATCTGGAAGCACGCTATTGTAACTCCGAAACCTAAAACTAGTGATCCGGCAGAATATTCTGATCTTAGACCTATAAGCATTTTACCTACCTTTTCCAAAATTCTCGAAAAAATTATGAATAGTCAAATAATGAACTACCTATAAATACAAATAACCTGCTATCAGATATATTGCAATGGCTACTGTAACTCCACGTTGGGCTTGCCAAAAATATTGCAATGGTTCTACTTTAATAATAGGTATTTAAAATTAATTTAATTTATTATATAAGCCATTGTTTGCAATGTTATTAAAATAAAATTGAGACTGATTAAAATGTAATTCTCTTTCTCATTTAATCAAAATAATAGGGTAGTATGCCCTTTTGTATTTTATTCGTCTGCAAATTAAATATAATTGTAAGCTAGCTCGTAAAGCAAGAAAACTCTTTGGTCCCAAGCGGATTCCCCTAATAAATTTATCTAGTGCGCCACTGGCAACAAAATTAGTTCAACTGCGCAATTGCTAAAATGTAATGCTGTCAATATTATCACAGTTCGGTTTTATTTTGCAGGCTGCGTGTGATTTGATTTTTAATAAATGGGGTTTATGAACATTCGTCAAGGTAGCTATTTGAATTTACGCGCTCTTGGCGGCGCTAATTATCTTTTGTTTTCAGAAAATAACGAGGGCAAGCATAAGCAATTGTTTTGGAAAAGCGTCCTTTTACTCGCATAACCTCAAACTTGGAATCCACTTGATATGCGAACAGCACCTTCTCTGTGGCCGTGAAATATTTGGATTTTGCTCAGTAATGTCTCCTTTATGATGCACGTAGCTTTCCCCGGGCCTAACCGCATTAATTTTAGGTTAAAATTGGTACCTGGTACTTGTCGTTCACTTCGGCTCGCTAGAATGACGCCGTTGATGTTGTAGAGCTGCTATGGGCCCCCTTGTGATGAAACCTCTCGTAGACGGTCGTATAAAGCTGCCCTACACCCTGGAATGCTGACCTCGTAGTTCCAATGGACCCTTTGGTTGCACGCAGACTTCAAAAACTTCAGCTGGCTCGTTGGCGAAAGTCTCGGAAAGGTCCGCTCGTGGTATTTCTAATTTTTAGTGTCGGAATTCGTTGCAAATAACACCACACGAAATGGGAAGAGCACTGAATAAAACTGGATACTTTTTATGTTGAAATAAACTTATTTATTATATAAAATTCAATTTTTAAGAGCAGCACAACTTTACAGCATCAATCTAATTAATTTATTCATTTGTTCTCTTTCAAATCCGTTATAAACAATTGATAACTATAGCTAAACAAAACGGATATTAACCAAAGTTAATTACAGTACTTTTTAATACAATTACATAAAATTGTTTACAAATAAACATTTTTACACATTGCCTAAAACAAAAATCATGTCAGTTCATTTTAATTATTAATGTCTTATTACGCCACTAACACGTTTTATTAATCACTTAATTTGTCTCACACGCGTGATTGCATTGATTAGTTTTAAGAGTTCACTTCCTTTTCACACTTTTGTTTCATATTCTCCTGTGTGCTTTTCTTGCCAAATTTTTAAATGTCTGCTTTTCCCTGCTTGGTATTACAGCTTAATTTTACAATTGCCAATTCCTTTCTTATAATTTGCTCTTTGCAACATATGATAATATAATTCTGGCTTCCTGTACCTTATTTAAGATTGTTCATAAATGTTTCCTGCTTATTTATTTGAATTCTACGCTACAATACCATACACTTAGCAAACCTTTCTGTGACAAATCAATTATATTGGTTCGGCTTTAATTCTGCACAAACCTATTTAATTAATTTTGAAATGTCGATTTCAACCTGTGAATAACGAGCCTTGTCCCTTGCGTTCCTTATTATATCCTTTCTTTTAATACAATCATCTCTTTCCCAATGCATTTACTGACTGATATTTAAGTTTATAATTTCGCAGCTAAATAAAACACCCCTACTCCGTGCTTTGATTTAATTTTAATATTGTACTGCAATCGGGGCAGAGCCGTAGGGCCTACTACTGCAATATAGTCGGGATTTCGACCTTCTTATAGCTGCACCACTGCGCTGATGACCGTTACATATGATATCCTTAAGGCAACTGACACTGGAAGATTGGCAATACTTACCCTATTGGATTATAGCAAAGCATTCGACACGATTAACCACGAGCTGTTGTTTGCAATACTTCTGTACGTCGGTTTTTCTCTAAATGCAATAGATTTATTTAAAAGTTACTTTAATAAAAAAAAATTAAAGTGTAAATGTGGACGGTAATCTTTCCTCAACACGAATCATATTGCAAGGCGTGCCTCAAGATTCGATTCTTGGCCCACTACTGTATACTTTATGTACTTAAAAATTTTCCGAATTTGTTGAATATAGTAAAATGCATATGTATGCTGATGACACGCAGATTTATTGCTCATTTCTACCATCCGAGTTTAACCAGGGGATGAAAGACATCTCTAGTGACTTAAATAAAATATTTGATTTGTCAACCAAACATTGTTTGCTTTTAAACCCGTCGAAATCCTGTGTTCTTCTGTTTGGCAGAAAAGTTGACTGCGAAAATGTAAAATTTATACGAACAAGTGCCGGTGCAGAAAAGAGTCCGACCCATGCATGAAGATCTGTAAATGCCGCGCTCTATGCTTAAATACACATAGCGAAAATATTTTTTAATACTTGTCTTTTCTTGGCTTAAAAATTGATAAATTATTTTACTGACTCCAAATGCTATTTTCATGTATACGGGTGTGTTCCTTGCCCTCAAAAACTTATAATTTGATGTTTAAATTAGGTTTATACGTCTTAAGAGGCGGAAAATGTGTCCATTTCCGGTTTATGGCCGCCATTTTGAATCTCACTTACGGTCGGGACTTCGAGTTGGTAACAAGCATTTTCGGATTCAGCGGGGTCGAATTAGCTAGAAAACACCTTTAACTCAAAAGTAGTATGATTTGCTTCTAGAACTTCACTTTTTCGAATTCTTGTCCTGACTAATAATGCCTCGGACAAAAATACAGGCTTAGAGCAGGAACTAGATCCGATCACAATGGAAGAATTACAAGATGCACTACAAGGTACAAAGAATAATCGACAGGCCCAAATGGTCTGACCATGGAACTACTTAAATATGCTGGTCCCTTTCTACACGGAAGACTACTGCACTTAATTAACAAATGCTGGAAATGTTGCAGTATTCCAGAATCCTGGAAAACTGCAGAACTAATATATTTCTTTAAAAACGGCAAAAGTAATAAATCTAGCAATTATAGAGGCATTAACCTACTAAATACTGCATACAAAATCTATGCACGAATTATTAACAAACGTCTGAGGACGATTGCAGAGGCTCTTTTTTCGGAGGAACAAAATTGTTTTAGGATTGGGCGTTCAAACAACGTATTTACTATGAAACAGCTAATTGAAAAAAAATAGAATTCAATCTAGAAATACACTTGGGGTTTATACGAGACCGGTATGATATATATCTGTTTTAAGGAAGACGGCGCAATTGTTTTGTATTTAGTAAATTTATTTTTCTACATAATCCTCTTGTACATCTATACACTTAATCCAGCGATGTACCAACTTTTTTAAGCCATTCAAATAATAGAACTTGTCGAACTCTGCAAAATAGACCTCTCTTTCAGCATTTGATGTGAATCGCTTTCCGCCAAGCCACTTTTTCAAGTTTGGAAAAAGAAAGAAATCACAGGGGGCCAAATCTGGCGAATATGGTGGATGGGGCAACAATTCGTACCGTAACTGGACTAGTTTTGCTGTCGCACTTGCTGATGAGTGGGCCGGGGCGTTATCCTGATTGTAGAGAATGGACTTGTTCGCTAGGTGGAGCCTTCTTATCTTTAGTCCAGCGTCGAATCGGTCCAATAAATCAACATAGTACTGTCTCGTGATTGTCCTTCCCTTCTCCAAATAATCACTTTTGGCTTCAAGCGTGTAGTGATGAATCCATGTCACATCAACAGTCACATAACGCCGCAGAACTCACTCATCTTGCGCTTAAACATGTTCAAACAATGCTTTGAAGTTGTCACGCGATTCCGTTTGTGATCAATCGTCAACAGACGCGGCACCCATCTGGCCGATAGCTTTTTCATACTCAATTTTTCGTGAAGGATGTTTTGCACACGTTTAATTGAGACGTTTATCATATTAGCAATCTCTCTAATCTTCACCCGGCGGTCTGTTAACACGATATCAAGAACTTTATTGATCATATCGGTCGTAGCCACCACAATGGGACGATCTGGCCGCTCCTCATCAGAGACAGATATTCGGCCAGGCTTGAGTTCATTGAACCAGTATCTGATGGTAGTCATCGAAGGTGCATGGTCCTTATAAACTGCATGCAACGTCTTTCTGTGATTTCTGCACAAGTTTTTCCATTCAAAAAAAGAAATTGAATCACTGACCGGTATTGTTCTTTTTCCATGATTGCACAAATACATAAACTTGCTCACTTTCAGCAGCTCTCAAAACAACACCACTCAATGAATCTGTCCGAAATTTTGAAAGACGTCGACTAGAAAATAGTACTTAGAGCCGGTAATGCAGATTTTGACATAAAGCGGGTATTTATCATACCGATCTCACACCTTTAGGCGCGAGCTTTTAAGAGGTGAAGCCTTCAGACGCTGGCGTTATTAGGCGCGGGAATTTTGGACGCGGGGACCTTTAGGCGCCACGTAAACACGTTACCGCATAATGTGGACATATACTTTATTACCTAACTGAAAATAGTTACATAACTACCTCTTTCATAACAAACGTAGACACTAGTTATTTATCTTAGTCTCAAAATGTGACCGTTTTTTTAAGTCGGAAAGTTGACGACGAATAAAAGAGATCCATTTTGCACGTGTTGTAATGTTCGTGTAAACCTTGCAATTTTGAATATTATACCTATTTTGACATTTCTAAATGATTAATGTTATTTATTAACTTAAACTTTCGTTAAGAGCAGCTGTGCCGTTCTCTTAGTTTGTTATCAAATCTACACCCAGCGGTAAAAAACTGGGAACCAAGCAAATATTAATTTTCAATGATTTATAACTTTTTTTTAATATATTTATTTGCCAGATTAACAAACATTTATGTTATACATGGCATTGTTAATGTATGTTATAAATTACTATTCTAAATTATGAGGTATCTTGATTCCTCCTACATCGCTGTGTGATTATTCACCTTTATCTGATAAATACAGGTTCTAGCCGGGAGTGGATATTCCGCTGGCCAAGGTTATAGTGGGCTGCTCCATCGGATGCCTTCTTAATGTTATTAAGGATTTTTTTTGCACTTGTTCTTATGTACTTTTCTATTGTTGGAACTCCTAGTTCCTGATGCAATTGTGTATTTTTGAGAAACCATGACGCATCAACTGAAATTCTTAGGATTTTGTTCTGTAGTATTTATAACTTGATTATGTTTGTTTTTGATGTAGCACTCCAAACTGGTACTGCATGAAGTGCTAATGGCCGTATAAGAGATTTGTACATCATGATTGCGCATTTAGTTTTGTAATTTAGATTTTCAATTTAATAGTGGGTACAGTTGTGCTAGTCTTGCGTAACTCTGGTTTAGTTTATGGTTGATATGCAGCTTCTATGATAATTTTGTGTCTAGAAGTAGGTACTCCTAGGTATTTCATTGTTTTATCAGGGGTATTCCATTCAATGATTTCGTTGTTAATGTGGATGTTGGTTGGGTCGCGGATTCTCCTTAGTGTGAATATTTTTGCATGACATTTGCTTGAGTCGATTTGGATGTTCCATTTACTAAACCATTTGCATATTTTGTTGATTGCAGCCTGTAGTAGTTGTGTTGCTTCTGTTAGGTCATTGTTTAGTGTTATTATGGCGTTTGAATGGCGAGTCGATCGTTAAAGACTTGTTATTAAATTATTGCTCTACGACTGTTTAGGAAAGGTCTAGTTATACCGATGGGGCCACAATTATATATAACAGCAATGAGATAACATGAACAAGAATATAACACGTATTCCTTGAGTAAGAAAGAGATAAACATAATAGCAAATATTCGAGAAGGCTTGACGCTAATTTAATTATGACATTTGTCAACTAAACATGCCTACTAAAATATTTTTTTCGTATGGCCATCTCTTTCTTACTCAAGCATTCTATTTTGTTATTCATGTTATCTCATTGCTGTTATATATAATTGTGGCCCCATCGGTATAACGTATTTCAGCTAGGTAATAAAGTACATTTCAAGATTAATGTGAAATTCATTCATGGGGCGCTTAACTGTCCTTGCGTCTAAGGTTCAAGCGCCGAAAAGTACACACGCCTAATAGTGTTCGCGTCCAAAGCGTTCGCGCCTAAAGAATCGCGACTAAGCGTCCTAGACCGCAGATAAAGATAAACACGGGAATCAAAACAAGTAAACAAATAGAAATAAATAGAAGAGTTAGACAAGGGTGCAGCATTTAGCCCACGTTATTTAACATATACTAGGTGAGTTTCTTAAAGTGTTACAAGGCGATATCTCGAAAATGGTATAAAATATTTTGATAAAGTTCTGGTGAGGTAATAGGGAGATATAAGGAGACATATAAAAACATATTTTTGACATTTATTTACCTCCTCTCTCTATTTTGCTGGGTAGGTTGAGTTAAGATTGAAGAATATCTCCGAGGATTTTCTGCTATCAGAAAGAGTTATACTCGTAGATTTCATTTACCTGTCAGAGTTTAATGTAGTTCTTTCCGATAGCAGGAAATCCATGAAGATATTCTTTAATTCTTAACTCAACCTACATATGAAAAAAAAACATTGTCCCAGATTTATTTGAACACGACTGTACTTGTGTTTATAAACTTAGAATCTACGTAAAAAACTACATATGTGTACAAAAAACCTTTTGATTTGCTTTTTTGGTTACGGAATTATGATTTCTTAGGTTATAAAATAAAAAAGAATAATAATCGATAAAACGTCAAAATTCTCAACTGACTTAAGTAAAAATAACGCACTTCCATGGAAACGAATAATAATTCTGAAATAAGTAAACTTGATTTATTCGTAAAATTTATTTATTTTTTAAATTCAATCAAATTTTAGTTAATCATAATTCCGTTACCGAAACCGCAAATCCAATAATGTTTTGTACACATGCGTAGTTTTTTACGTAGATTCGAATTTTATAAACAAAAGTATATCATCCTATTTAAAATTCAAAAGTTACCCCCCTACCCCTCAAAATAGAGTAGGGAAGTAATTATAAAATATACGTTTAAATATGTCCCCCATCTCCCTATTACCTCACCAACATTTAATGGAAATATTTGAAACCGTTTTCGAGATATTGATTTGTAACATTTTTAAAAACTCACCTATGACATCATCCAAAAATGGAAAGAAGTAACCAAAAATGGAAAGAAGTAACCAAAAATGGAAAGAAGTAAACACCATAATTAAGCTAAACGAAAACACACATGTTAACGTTATATTATTCGCGGATGACCTTACAATATTACAAAAGAACGAAAACGATCTAAAGAGAACAATATTCCAGCTAGATCAGACATATGAGCAATATAATTTTAAGATATCTCTAAAAAGACGAAAGTTATGACCTTTAAAGGAAAAGACCCGGTGCGATCAAAGATTATTGTTAACAATGGAAGAATAGAACAGATATCGCATCTTAAATATTTAGGGTGTGACCTAAGCCATGAGAACGACAAAGATATAACTAAAAAGTTGGGAAAATTTCAAATGATATGCAGAACAATTCGCACAACTGTTAAGAACAAGACTAGGAAAGATACGATGCTAAAATTTTATAGACCAATTGCTACACCAATTTCATTATATGGTTGTAAGTCATGGGTCACCTTGTTACGTTTCAAAAGCGTAATTAACTTGAGTATTAGTTGATATCATGCACGGTCATGTAAACATGGTTGAGGGTGTAAACGCAGTATTAGCGTTTCAAAGCGTATCTCAGTTATAGGTTGTCGAAAACAGCTGGAAAAATAAAGAGTTTGTTTTGGCTTGTTTTACGGAAAAAAAGTAGCGCCCCTGTCCGCATTGGTTTTTCTGTGTGGTTAAATGATGCGCCAAGATTGTTCTCGAGGCTTCAGTTATGGATTATAAGTGAAGGTAGATTACTAGCATGCAGATTTGAGAATTGGACACCTTTATCAGGAATTAATACCACATCATAAGATGGCTTAAGAAACGCAGAACTTCCTTGTCATGTTGACGTCGTCTGTTATTATACAGGGTACGTCGATTTCAATTTCCTAATATAAATTCTCAATTTCAATGAGCTGAATATTATTTAGGAATTGTAGCGTCAAATTCGGGGCAAATCGGTAACATTATCTATGAGAGTACTACTTCAAACTACAACCGAGGCTGTAGGGATTTAGCGCTTGTAACTACATCACCGAATGCCTGCTCAACTGACGTTTAGCTGTCATTGGTGTTTTTTCCCGCTCTGTAAGCTGTTTTGGGGCACTCCGGTTCATCACCGGAGACCGTTTCTTTTAGCCCTTGGGGCCCTAGTTCTCAAAAATGATTAATGAATGATATTTCGTATCACAAAATTTGTAGAATGAAATATGACTGTATCTAATAGGAATTGCACCTTTTATTAGAGTCACATTGATTTCTGTAAATGTAGTAATATATTAACTATTGCTTTGATAACTTTATTGTAGGGTGCCCCTTTTTACCTTGTAATAGGAAACGCACGATATTTATGTATACTACCCCTGCACTGGGTACCATATGCAACTTCGATTAATAAACCAAACGTAGGGCCTTAAATCTTTCAATACCTGATTTCGTTACTGTTATTTTCTATATTTCAGATGTGATTATATGCTACAATATATTCTAAGTTTATAAGTTCTTCACCTATCTAACTATATTTGTTGTAATTAGAAAAACTTGTTGGCGCTCATGTTAATCGGAAATTACATCAAATATACTTTACTAGCGTACAATATTTATATTATCATTAGATAAGCGAAAGTCATAAACTAAGAGTGTTAACAACCTCTAAAAAAGAACAAAGCCGAACCGAAGCAACAGAAATGAATTTTCTGACGGGCCAAAGGCTGTACAAGACAGGATCAAATACGAAAGGCGGACATACGAAATGAACTAAACATTCATGCCAGGACTGACAAAATACAACAATATCGGACTAATTGGGCACAACACGTTAATCAAATGGACGATTTAAGAATTCCGAAACTGGCTTTTAAGTACAGACCAGCAGGACGCAGAGACATACGAAGGCCCAAGAAAAGATGGTCGGTACAAGTATTGTGAAAGCGAAACAGGTACAAATAAAGAAGAAGAAAGAGGTTCATAATTTTGGCTGCTATTTGGTGAGGTTTCACGTCGCCTTCCTTAACGCGTATGGCTGTAGAGCTAGTGTCCAATTTACGTAGAAGAAACCATGCTCTTTTGCGTCATGTTTTCAAGTTAAAGCTCTTCATGAGGTTGGTCTATTTCTCTTTTCTGCTGTGTCTGTCTGTAGGACTTCATCTGTGACCTCTGGGTCTTGGCTGGACTTGTAAGATTCATAGAGTTCATTGCACCTTAGGCTTTATCCGGGGATATAATCCTTCCTGTATTCCCTTGGGATGTGTTTCTTCGTTACTGCGTGTATTAGACCAACAGGTCGGGGTGATATCCATTGGATGTTGTATTCCAGTTCTTCAGTGAACGTGCACAGCCAGCTTTATTGAAGTTCCATCTGGGTTTTGGTACAGAGCTTATTATTGGGATTTGTAGGTCTAGAGTTACATGTACTGGCATGTGGCGGTGAAAGTCAGATAAAACTTTTTGTGTGCAGTATAATGGCTTTCCTTGTGGATCCCTTGAGACAAAGCATAGATCGGGAGTATAATCGTGCCCCCATCTGGCTGAGTGGAAGGTTCCCCTGTCTTTAACGTCGTATATTAATGAGGTTTTCGAGGTCGGCTCATTCTGAGACTTTCTCGCCATCTTCGTTATTGCTTTGATAGCTCCACTTCGCGTTGTGGCTATTAAAGTCACCGAGAACAATAAACGGGTGTGGTAAGTTGTAGAGGCATGTGGATGTCCAGGGTTGTGCAAGATTGTATAGATTAACACAGTTTCGAGATCGTAATGTGTGTTGTAAAACTATTTGAGTCTGTGCTTGAAGAGACGTTTTTTTCATCGATATCATTCTTCACATAGGTTGCGGTGCCGTAGCTTCTGTGATATGTTGCTGCGGCGAGATTGAAGCCGGGGATTTTTGATCTGCAGTGGAGTTCAGATTAATCGGCGCAGTGAGTTTCTTTTAATACTACTATGTCAACTTTATTGTGGTTTAATATTTTTGACAGATATTCAGTTTTTGTTCTGCTAATGCTTTCTATGTTGATTTGTCGCCTACATTTCTTGCCCATGTCCTCCTGACTTGTTTTCTATCGGTTCTTCGCCTTAAGGTTACTAAATCATAAAGGTACCGTCAACTGTGCAAACATATATCTTTTGTCTCTTTTAATTTGGGGTTCCTGTCATTACTGCCTCACTCTCACTCTCACTTTCTTACAATGCTCTGTTCTTTTTAATTTGGTGGAACAAAATCTTGGAATTGAATGGCGGCACCTTTATGTATTTAGTGACCTTACTTCGCCTTCATACATTGCGCCATCTAACTTTTAAAATAAAAATAGACAATAAAATAAGATAAATAATGAAATTGTTTTATTGTATTTGTTGAAATTGCGACGATAAAGAGAAAATTATATCAATCAGTTTTAATTTAATATTAGTTTCCTTGAGTAAAGTTGTCTTCTAGATGTTTGCATTTACACGTCAGAAGGCGAAATGTATTATGGCGAATGGGTATGTAATCCTCTTGCAAACAGATTTTGAGAAGAACCGTTTTTGAACTTTATATTTAATGTAAAATTCATGTTGCTGCTGTATCGTTCGTTTGCTGGAATATCCTTCACAATAAATGATATCCACAAGCCGATGTGCTAGTTCTTTAGCGCTAGCCAGAGCGCACGTGTGGCCTAGCCTCTGCTACGGACGCGAACTGGCTTTGCACTCCTGCTCAAACACTTAACTCTCTATTTATTTTTCTAAATCTACATTCTGTTTCTTGTTCATATTTAAATTCAGTTAAAATTTTGAGTGTAAATAAAAGCAAACATTAGTTATTTTGCTCACTGCGTAACACATTATTGATCCGTGAAGACAGGAACTTGGCGTTAATTTGAGGTCTTGAGGTAAGCCATTATACCATTTTGCAAAATTATAAACAAAGCGGCGTTTTCCAAATTCACAGTAGCATAATGGAATACTAACATAGCCCCTAATCCTCAAGTTGTATGTACCATTGTATGTAAAAGTATTTGAGACAGTTTGTGTTACCCTTTGTAAACACGGCTGAGATTTACTTAATATCAAATCAACCTTGTCACAATACCGTCAGTGACAGCTGAGATTGTCATTCTAGATTTTGCATAACCTAGAGATTCACCATAGTATGGATGAAAACGCTCTCGTGTTATTATTCTTCAAACCTAGTGAGTGACAACACACTGGGTTATAGTAAACTATTTGCGTACTTATTAGTACAGTCGTGTTCAAAAATGTGTTGTACAGCAACAGTTGTAAGTTTATTGGTGGTTGTGTTATTACTCAACAAAGGCACCCACTGTATCATTAACTAGGTAGACCTAGGTGTATAGTGTAGGTATAAGTAGTCTCAAAATAATTGTATAGACAACACTTTTTTTAACTTTGTGTAATTAATATATATTCACAAAGCACAAATGCTGTACAACACTGTAATGAACACGACTGTACATAATAAACCTGATTTCTGAATATTCCAGTACGCGTCACATTCAAAATAGTCAACTGTTAGTTACCCGATAAAACGACACAAATCGGAAAATTCTCGGATCCGTTGCTCCAACTATGCTACGATGGGCTGTAACAAAAGTTGCCGACTAAGATTCAGTTGGAGAAGGCGAGGTTTGTCACAACCTTAATTAGGGCAATGACCCGGTAAACGAAATAGAGATGTTAATTGCTAGACGCCACCGCTTACTAAATAAAAAAAAACACAGGTGGACTCACAGAGAAAGTGGAAGCGATGACCCAACCTTTCCAATTCAACCTTGGCAGTGTTTGAGCGCCGATCCACGTACAGCTGCGTTAGACTTACCTTACTTGCATTTTCTTACAGCTCCCTGAACTCCATTACAGAGGAAAAACATCACAAAAACACACATGCAAACGTCATAAATCTACTAAAAAAACACACAACTGATTGAAAATTAACTATATTAACGTAGAAATATGTGTGTGAACAATAAACATTAAATAAAATACTCGATAAAGATTAGTGTGGTTAATTGCGCAACGTTTAATCTAAACACAACAGCAACCGATCTAACTGACTCAAAAGGGTTAATAACTTTAATCACACAACGATCAAACTAATTACACACAGTAAAATTTGACGGTAAACAATCAAAACTGACTTACCGGCGGTAATTACTTTAATTCCACAACGTTAAGCTAAGTACAAACATTAAGAGTTGGCAATAAATACTCAAGTTGATTTAAGGGCAGTAACAATAGTTCAAAAGCTTACTTTTAAATCATCAGCAACGCTATGTAACATGGCGACCCTTCAAAAATCATTTCACTGCATATTGCGCTTTAACATTACTACGAAAGACACAGTACCTTTGAGCGGTTCAGCTTGCTACGGTGATGATGTCCAACGGAGCTGCAGGTCGTGCCCAAGCAACGACCCCAAAATGTTTGAAGAACTGCGAGAAACGGGCTAGTGCGCTTCCGTCGAGCAGGTCTAGACGATGTTAAAAGAAGGTAAACGAAGAACGTAATCAACAGCCAAGGTTGGGGTACTGTACACGTAACTTCATTAAAAAGAATTAGCACAAAAGAGGTTCCCATTTAATTATCTGCCCCAAAGGCGTCAATTGGAGGTTGCCAACTCCACGATACGAGAATTCTTCGGCTAATAACTACAGGACGCGTCTCTTAAATAAGCAAGAACTTGACTGGTAACACCCATTCACAGTTTCACTTAATTTCGACATTGCCCTTGGCTTCCGCCGTCGCGGAACCAACGATCACACTGTTTGCCTCTTCCAAGTCTAGCGGTAGAATGTCGAAACTAAAGGAAACACGCGCGTGCGCTACAGTAGTGGCAGTAGTCGCAGTAGTGGCAGTAGTAGTACCAGGAGTAGGAGCAGAAGTAGTAGTAGTAATAGTACTAGCCATCATAACTATGAACACTTGGTACAGGTTCACAAAGAAAATCTTTACAGGAGTGGTTACTATCAAATGATTGTCAAAAAAACAAACCAAATTCTAACCACAATGATGTAAATGTACGTATCTACCATAGATAGTAGTATACTATAGATGCATGCCAACTAATTAATACTGTTTTATGACTTTTATTTGTTGTTCTTTCTGCAATCAAATGCAGAATGTTGACACTTTGTGATAACTACAGTCAGAGCTGCGCAGTAGTTGTATTTATAAATATTTTTTTATTTAAATACTTTTTTATTGGGCGGTATTTTTATTTGTAGTTACAAATACTTTGCAAAATATTTAACATTTAAATACATATTTAAGACATTTGTGAGTAAATACCGAGAGATTTTTTAACTATTTTTTAGTCCTTCATGCCCCATCAGATATGAATTTAAAAAATCTGGTTCTGATAAAAGCAAATGTACTGTACTTATGAAGACATGTATGTTATTATACGAGTAATCACTTATAATCATGCAGAAGACTAAAAGCCGTGTTTACACAACTAAAAGTACTATGGTTGCGTTCCACCATTTCTATTTTCGGATTTTTGTAAACAAACTTCCCTTAACTTTTAATAGCGATATTATCACAGAAAACAATTATTTATTATGCATATTTCTTGTGTTTTTAAAACTATTGACTCAGCTTCGAAGGCAAGTCCACTTTGATTAATTTTCATATCTGCTTATTGAACGCTCCCACAACCTAAGCCGTACTCAAACGCTATAAAGGCGTGTCCGTTACATCTTACTTAACAACATAACCTATATTTCTGCAAATTTGTATGCGTCGCCTTTCGTTTCTTCTAGCAGTTGCTACAAGTATTAATTCTGTTAAATGGTCTACTGTGCATCAGATAATTGTAGTACAAAGCAAGGTAAGGCATTAGCGTTATTCAGATTTCCCAAAAATTTGCAACAATGGTCTAAATTGGACTCCCACTGATTCTTCACGGTTATGTGAGGTAAGTAGTTTTGAATAAACTTGTACGTACAATCTTATTGCTTCTCTCTTCTGCAGGGTCACTTTCAAGTATCGCAAATTAAAACTAACGCTGAAGGCATTACAACATTGAATACGAATGCTGTACCAACTATTCTTATATCCTCTATTGCTGGAAATGTTTCTGCGTGTTTCGAATCGCTACCATCAACATCCAACTGTACGAGTGCATCTTCGACTGTAGTTATTAACAACGCAGCCATGACCGAGGTTTGTACACATTTGTATGTAACGACGCTAAATTGTATGCAAAATTTACTTGTAAATTTATGAAAATATTAAGCATTGTTGCATACAGAAAATTGGCTGCTAAATTTGTTGATGGGACGTTGCGCTGAGTAGACGTGGTGTGCCAGCTGCTGCTAAATTTTATAAATATTGTGATTCTCCTAATATAAGTGCGTTACAACATGCCTGTTACTAGAAGCGGTGAAGCTATTGATGTCGAAGCGATTGCAGAGAGGGTAGTTGAAAAACTGTTAGATTTCGATGCATTAACAAAGAAACTTACTTCGATCATCAACGCTTCCCTGGAAACCGAGGTTGCTAAAATAGTGGAAAAGTACGAGCACAAAATCTCATCTTTGGAAATGCAACTTAAAAAACTGAAAGCCGAAACGGAAGATACAATGAACGCACATGAACAATACAGCCGTGTAAATAGTTTAAGAATATTCGGCGTTCCGCAAAAACCGAATGAAAATACCAGTGAAGTAGTGCGCAATTTATGCCACGAAAAGTTAGGTATTAACCTTGCCGAAAATGATATCGACATCTGCCATCGCCTTGGATCGAAAGAGGGAACTCACCGTCCAATTATAAAATTTGTGCGCCGCAGCATTAAAAAACTTATACCATAAACTATTTACTTGAACAAAAGGGATATGATATTTTAGCATTATCAGAAACGTGGTTAAAATCTGATATTACCCTTTCTCATTCGAAATATAACATTTTCCGGAAAGATCGAGACGCTCGAGGGGGTGGAGTTGCAATTTATGTAAAGAATCACTTGAATGTAAAAATTATTCAAACAAATGATAATATTGAGCAATTGTGGCTGTCATTAAAAATCAATAAAGAAAGTTGTTTTCGGGGTTGTGTATAAACCACCTCAATTTAATTATAAAGTTTTTGTAGATGAGGTTGAAGAATCCATTTGTTTGTATACTGAGGCTTCAGGAGAAAATATAACATTTTCCGGAAAGATCGAGACGCTCGAGGGGGTGGAGTTGCAATTTATGTAAAGAATCACTTGAATGTAAAAATTATTCAAACAAATGATAATATTGAGCAATTGTGGCTGTCATTAAAAATCAATAATGAAAGTTATGTTTTCGGGGTTGTGTATAAACCACCTCAATTTAATTGTATAGTTTTTGTAGATGAGGTTGAAGAATCCATTTGTTTGTATACTGAGGCTTCAGATAGGGTTATTTGTTTGGGTGATTTTAATATAAACGTGTTGGATTTTTCTGGTTCGGTTACGCAATACTTAAATTATATGTTAAATACATTATGTTTAAAACAAATTATTACAGAGCCTACTCGAATATCTGGAAATAGCAGTACTTTGATAGATCTCATAATTACATCGGATACCAGCTGCATTAGTGAAACAGGGGTGTGTGAAAATGAGTTATCCGATCATGAGACAGTTTTTTGCAAAATATCAACTGGTGAGTTCGTCAAACTAAGTCCTATTATACGCACATTTCGGAATTTTAAATATTTTAATTTTAATGACTTACTGTGACCTACAGAAGTTACCTCTACATCAATTGTTTTATGAGCGGGATATTGATGCTAAATTAAACATTTTAAATTATTATATTACATCCATTTTTGACTTGCATGCCCCGTGGATAACCGTTAAAATGAAGAACAAACCAGCACCTTGGTTTACTGATAATGTTAAGTTACTGATAAATCTTAAAAATAAGACAAAATCAAAATATAAACAATCTAAGAACCCTGGGCACTGGGAATATTATAAAAGTTTGCGGAATTTTACCAATCTTGCAATTCAAAATGAAAAGAAAGCTTACTTCGAGCATAAAGTTGGGATTGGAGGCACAAATGCTATTTGGAAGGAGCTAAATTTAATAAATATAAACATTAAAAAACAAAATTCTATTCCGGAAACACTCAGTAATGTACAAGAAGTAAATGATTTTTCTGTAGACTCTATACCTCACAGCACTCCTGATCAAATGCTTCTAGATTTTTATCGTAATAACGAACTTACATCAGAAAAACTTTCTTTCACGACTGTTGACGTTGAGGAAGTACAAAATTTAATTAGAAGTGTAAAAAGTAATGCAGGGGGTATAGACGGTATAACCATCAATATGATTAAACTGTGTTGTCCATACATATTACCGTTTATTACTCATATACTGAACTGCTGTTTATCAGAAAATGTTTTTCCAAAATGTTGGAAAAATGCAATTGTGATTCCTTTCCCCAAAGTAAATAATGCTGCAGCCTATACAGATTTACAACCTATCAGTATATAGAAATAGAGTGTTAATTAACAACTGGTTATTTATTTAAATAAGACATTTTTTCTTATTGTATAGTTGTACATTACTATAAATGTTAGTTTAAATTTACTCAAATATTTGTTTTGTTAATTACAAAACTTAACAAGTTAATTACAAAACTTGACAAGTTAATAAATAAAAGTATTTACAAAAATATTGCTCTAACTGCTATCTAATAAAACATTTCTTATTAATAGTACAGCAATATCACGGAAACAAACGACGAACGTCATCAAATATTTAGTTATTCATTTAAAGTTACCGTTTAATTCCGTGATTTACCTATAGTTACAATAAATATGATTAACTATAGGTAAATCACGGAACCAAACGGTGCGCGTCATCAAACAGTAACTATAAATTAATAACTAAATATTTGATGACATGCACAGTTTGGTTCCGTGATTTTACTATATGTGTATTGCTTTCCAAGCTGGGATAAGCTCCATACTGAGCGCTAGGTTAGTCAACCGAGGTGCGAAGCACTGAGGTCAGCTAAAAGTACGAAGCTGGAATAAGCCTTCCCACGAGGTATGTATGCCATTTTACTCACAACATAGTTACACATTTATTTAATTTCGACATTCACTAGAGATGGAAGAAATTTTGTATGATAAAAATTCTTCAAAATTTGTCTATTTTCTGCCCATTCTTCTTTTTTTGTAACTGGAATTATTGCGACGACTTGAGGAGTCCAGACAACTAGATAGCATTTCTTTTTATGTAACAAGTGCAATGCACCCTGTATTTAGTAAAAATATTCATGGTTTTCATTTACCACAAACTGTTTCAGTACCTTATCGTAAGAACAAATATAGCCTTTGTCATGTGCAAGTGATTCCATCAAGTTGGAATTGAGATATTTAAATGGACATTTAACTTCCACAAGCTCTTCCTCGCCTGCAAGGCCATCTGGGGTTGCCCCAAGGTATCCACACTGATGGAGCCATAGTCCAGCAGATGTCACAGAAAGTCCAGTTGCTGCCCCAAATGCTTCAATTGCATTATTTTCATGTTCTCGCCCCCCACCGAATGGCCTTTACTCCATCTAAGTTATATGTTCCTGCATAATAACAGAACTTTATGAAAAAATGTGAAAAATATTTTGCAAAGCAAACCTGTTAGTTTTTTGAAAAGCGATGCAGGGTAACGATTTCTTTTGCAAGCTGCTAGCACTGTACCGAACGAACTGGCTGTTAAAGAAAACCTGCGAATAATTAACCACAAGCGATTTTTTTACTGCCCTATGGTTTTCTCAAATATAGTTATTACTTGTTCAGGAGAAACATTCACTTTTTGTTCAAAATAACTAATTTTTCTGATGATTTTTGAGGCTTTCACGGCCATTGTCATTAAGTAACAAACGACTTCCGGGATTGGACCGTGTCATGATTGAGATCGAAGAACTCAACGTTTCGCCCACTTTCGTAAGGGGCTTCATCAGGAGGAAAAAAGCAAAAGAGCACGGTAACTCAACGTGTTAACCACGCCGGAGGCGAAACTCTTTGCAAAGGGAAGGGACAGAAGAGCACGGTAACTCAACGTGTTAACCACGTCAGAGGCGAAACTCGACTGACTATCGGAAGAAAAGCGAGAATTTATAGGCAAGCGCCGTAGCGATTCAGCAAATGCCGTCGCGGTTCAGTGACGGAGGGCGGGGCTTAGGAATTAGAACTTTCCAAATAGAAGGTCGTTCGGTGAAAACTCGCATCTCTGAGCACCAGCGCTGTCTCAAGTCGAGTTTCGCCTCTGACGTGGTTAACACGTTGAGTTACCGTGCTCTTTTGCTTTTTTCCTCCTGATGAAGCCCCTTACGAAAGTGGCGAAACGTTGAGTTCTTCGATCTCAATCATGACACGGTCCAATCCCGGAAGTCGTTTGTTACTTAATTTTTCTGATATATTTTGATATTCTGCAGAGAAAATTATATCACTAATCTGTAGAACAATATTATCTTCCTGTGCAGTAAGTCTGGGTGCTAGAAGCCAACTGAATCCTACCACCTCTCCAAACGAAGCCAATTTTTCTCTAAGCGTTTCGATCTCTTCCTTGGTAACACTTCTCTTTGAAGCTCGATATTCCTTAGACGGCGAAAACCATTCATCGATTGTTCTCACGTTTTCATCAAGTGCTTTAGATTGTTTAGGCACTGACCAGCTACATGCCTGGTCTGTAACTGATATATTATAATGGGCAAATAGTGCCAGTGCAGCAACATGATGACATTAAACTTGTCCACGAGGACATGTGCAAGAAGTTGAGGTTATGTTTTTGTCTTCATCGAAGAAGATCTACAAAGTAAAAATATATACTTAGTATATATTCGTTACTACTTAGAATCCATCTGAAGCAGCAATCAGTATTTTAAATAATTATACTTTTTAAGCTAAAATTTATCTTACCTCAACATTGTATCACTTATCTTTCATGCTTGCCTGTACTGTACCATGTACCCAGGGGTGCCAGATCGTGTCAAGCTGAATTCGTTAGCTTCGTCGGAAAAAATCGTGAGATTTCGGAAATGGATGAGATTTGAAACTATGGATGCAAATTTAAAAAAAAGCTATTTTAAAATTAATAAAATATGGAATATATGCTGCAGATTTATTAAACATTGAGTACATAGGTTGTACATACATAAATGACTGCAAGAGAATTATAAACATTTTAAATAATTGCCATAAATAAAAAAATTTAATTAATATAAAGTAAATGTTAAATGAACTAAATATTTTATTATAGAAATAACACATGAATTCTAAAAATAAAAATATGGCTACATAGAATATAGTACATATACATAGACCTAAGTATGTATACAGAAAAAAAATTGTTTGACTACTCACAATCTGAAGAATCTGTGCCCGGGATGACTGGTTTGGAGGGATAAAGTACTTGACTATTAATTTTTTTAAATTAAATCTGTGCTTATCTTGAAATTATGTAAATACCTATTTCTTGAAAGAACATTTAAATCCGCTTTCAACCGCAACTTGCGACTTCTTTATGTGAACCATAGATAGCAGCAGTATTTGATGATAATGCGGGAAATGATAAAATCAGTGACAGCATACATTAAATCATGTATTAAGACTAACACACATTTTTTTCTATTTAATCATTTAGTGTTACAATTTTTTATACAATTATTTTAATTAGAATAGATACAAAAATCGTAAGATAAATAGTCCTTATCGTGAGATTTGCAATGAAATCGTGAGAACTGGCACCCCTGCATGTACCATTTAATACTGAACAGAAAAAAGAAGACACTATTCAATTCAACAGTATTAGCGGTATCCAATATGAAAGAAAGTTACTCGGAGGCTATCCAAAAATGTCCATAAAACGCTTTCCAGAGGCGAGCGTTTCCTTTCCAGAGACTTTCCATTTAAAAATATATATTTTTTAACTTTTCCTTACTGCCAATCTCTAGCGTGTTTTTAAAACTTTATTTAGTGAAACAAAAGTTATTAAATCCGTCCTACATTTTAAGTGCGGCATATGCCGCGGGTTTCAGCTAGTTCTTAAATATTTCATCAAAAAGTAGTTTTCTGCAATTGATTTTTTGCCGAAATATTAATAAAACACCATCTAAGCTATGCATTTACCACAAACTACACCGATTACTTTTCGAATGAAAGGAAAATGTTAGCTTTGAATGTATTTCTGAAAAATTATTTAACTGTTAAAAAGTATATTAACATTGTATTACTATTTAAAAACATGACTAGTCTTTTTACATTTAGGACTATCTAAATACTTAAGAAATATGTAAATAATTTTACAATAGCATTTACTTATGGCAGGTATATTCAAATATTAAAAGAAATTAAATATTATAGATATTAAATTTTTTCTTCAAACAAGTATTTAGTACTTAAATATATTCGATCTTCAAAAAACATTTATTATTTAGTAGTTAGACTCTAAAGTTCCCATAGATGTGTGCCCAATTTTGCTTTGTTATGGAGTTACAATCTTCAGAATGGAAAGGGGGCGTGTTTCCATATTATCAGCTTTTACAAATAATCTAGTTATCATGAGTGTCAGGGAGGTAGCGTTGTCAATTGATTGTGTAATTCATAATTACAGCAATAAATTATAAATGTTTCTAATGTGTTAAAAAAATCTGCCATCTTATGAAAGTGGATGATTTTTCCTCTACAAAGCTTGATGTATTAGCGTTTATAAACAAATTTAAATATAAAAAAATACAGATGAAAGCCTCTACAGAATGCCATCATTTGGAAGTGATGTAAAACCGTGGGTCCCAGGTTACTACGATGTGTAGCTTGTAAAAGATCCCTTGATATGGTTGGAATTCCTTAGTTTCGACAAAATTGTATGTAAAATTTTGACTATTTGACCACAGCAGTCGCTGTCTGCAACAAACAAACTTCATAATGAAGCAAGATCGGACACATACTCAGGATTTTTTCTTATGTTGAAGCCACAGAATATTTCCTTCAATTTTTTTACACAGTTGTGAATCGTGCACTCATCCGGTATGCAAACAGATACGACTATAAACCGACAGTAGATAAAAAGCTTATTGATTTAAAAGTCTTCACTCTAATTTAGACAAAACTGAAATGCAAAAAGAGGCTAGTCTTCTCTTCAATAATTCTTACAAACTTTACATCTAACGAAAAATCGGAAGGCTCTTAGGAAAATCATTTTGGTCACAACTTCCAAATACAAACTGAGTATCTACTGAGTCCTTTAAGTGAAGTTACCGTTATTTCTGAAAGTTGTAGCGCGGAAAATAGTGGTAGTGATAATAATTCCAGTATTCCAGTGCAAAAGCTACGAATTGCATCAAGTTTAGTACTTTGTACAGATTCTGTTACAAAGATTTCATCAAAACTTCCTGCAACTGAAATTAAATTTGATAAAAACCAGATTTATGAAAGTTCCAAAAGAAATGCAGTGGAGGAATATGTAAGTAGGAAGGAGGATGTTAGGGTAAGATAGAAATATAAAACACATTTTTGTTAAAAATGTCCATGGTATACTTTTTTCACAATCGACATTTGTGTATCTTTTTTAGATAGGAAAAGTTGAAACAAATAAGAAAAA
Source organism: Agriotes lineatus (assembly GCA_940337035.1). NCBI lineage: Eukaryota > Metazoa > Arthropoda > Insecta > Coleoptera > Elateridae > Agriotes > Agriotes lineatus. The sequence goes on along the minus strand of CALNHX010000744.1, from coordinate 82,055 downwards.
AAAGTACTTGTAAATTCTGGCATAATACTGTTATTAATTTCGAACGGCATTTACTTAGACATCATGCAGAAGAAAAAGTTAGAGTTTTTAAAATTGTCAACGAAATCAAAAGAGGATAAAAATACTAGGAGAAAACTATAGCTTTGTTGCAGTAGGAACTGCAGTTTGAAGCTTTTGTACACAATAAATAAATTGATCCAAATAAACTGCCTTGTGCCCATTGTAAACGTTTGATTGCGGTATAGTATTTAAGACGGCATTACAAAGTATGATAAACCAATAAACGAAAGTGGTCGCACAGTTCAACATCGTATACAATTCCAAACTTTAGTGGCTTGTGCTGCTGAATTGGGAAATACTACGGGTACTTTAAAAATCAAGAACGAAGTAATTCCCAAAATGAAAGCTGACAAAATAATGTTTGTCGCAAAGATGGACCCTCTAATTCGACACTTTTGGAGAAAATTATTTAAAAGAACATAGACGAGCCCAAATTGCTTCCTCTTGTTCAAATAAATTAAGGAAATGTGCTAGATTACTGATAGAAGTGTGTCGATGAACTGATAAGAATAAACCTTTTTTTCTTTCATATGTTAAATACTGCCCTATTTGATACTGTTGCTGCCAGTGGATGAGCCATCAGTGGCTACAATGAAGTAACAAAAAACTTTAAAGCTTCGACTTTGGCTATGCATTTAGGAACCTTACTGAAGCAGCTGCCTTTAACAAATGATGTAATTAAATTTGGAAATCATATTTCACAAACTGCCGAGGAGAATGCGGCAATTTTAAAACAAGAACAAACAAATGAGAAGTGTTTTAAAAAATTAGTTGACTCTACTCTATCACTAATGATTTTATTTAATCGACGAAGAATTTGAGACGCCCAGTACCTTAGTATTCACTCGTATTTAAAAGACTTGATGTCAACTAACCAAACTGGGTATATGGAACAATTAACAGAATCCGAAAAGGTACCACTTATAAAAGAATCGTAGCAAGTGGGAAAGGAAGGAGGGCGATTATACTATAGCCCGAAAAATGTACAATGTACAATGTTATTCCAAATAAGAGGTGAAACCAAGGGCGTAGCCAGGGAGAGGCAAGGATGGGCATTTGCCCACCCCTAAAAAATTTAAAGAGCAAAAGACTTTGATTTATAATCACTTTTACGATTCATATTCTACAAGATATTTGAAATAATAGGCTATAATAGGTTATACTTCTAATTTTAATTAAAAACAACTGAGAAAAAAGAACTCGTACGACCCGATCCATTATATACTGTACCATCGAGCTGTACAGGTTGCAACAGGAAGGTTATTTCGTTCTGAGAAAAGTGCAGCTCGTGATGTAAATGTCAGTGTCAAAAAATGTATGCAATGAATTGAACAATGTGATAGCCGTGAATGGTTTTAAACAATGTCTGTGGCAGTAGAGTGGTTTGCAAATAATAAGAAAATCTTATAACATAAAATCGGTGCTCTCTTTGTATGTTTGCGTGTAACTATGTTTGTTCACTATCTCCTTCAAAGATACTGGACCGATTAAGTTGTATGATGGCTTAAAAGTTTTCTAATTTTTAGACTTAGATCGTAGGCCGGTTTTTAATTTCAAAAAAAGTGCGAAAAAGTTGTAATTTAATTAAATCGCGTCTATGGGCATGGGCTGTGCTGCGGCAGTTGGTGCCTTGGGTGATTCACTATGTTTATATGCTATTACAGCAGCTGTTCATTCAACCAAGTATAGTTGGTCTGGCGGTAGAATGCCTGCCTACCACGTGAGCGGCCCGGGTTCGATTCCCGGCCGAAGCATACTTTTTTTTAAATTTATATTAATGAATTTCTCTTGATTTAGCGAACCGAAGCGTAGTTCGGGTGACTCACTAGTAATAAATAAAAATAGTTATTTTGAAAAAACAAAATTCAATGAGTGCCAATTAATGAATGTATATGATGCGCTTGCATGATAATATTCATGGCACAGTAGCAAAAACCTTCACTCGCATTTTTCGCTTAATCAAGATTTCTGGAATAATCTAGCTGTAGTCGAAAATGCACAATAACACTGAATGAGCGCATTTGTTTCACTTCCAATATTTCAGTGTGCCTTTTGGATTACCTGCTATAATTTGAGTAATTCTAAAAATCAAGCAGAACTGTGGTACAATCCCTGGCGGAATAAAAACTTAGAAAAGAAGAACTGCAAGAGTTAGAACTAGCAGAAGTAAAATAAAATAGGCTTTTTCCCTAATTAAACTATGCTTTGCACATTTCCTTGGTTCAACCGTGTACAACATGCACCATTGAAAGGTCCTTTAGTGCTTTGCGTAGAGTGAAAATCTGGTTACGGTCAACAATATCAGAAAACCACTTTATTAGGCTATGTACGTTGAATGTATACAGAAAAATAATACTTGAAAGAAGTGGGGAACTGGAAGATAAAGTCTTAAAAAAGTTTGCGAAAACTAAATTATAATTTTTTGCTGATTATAAAAAAGTAAACAACAATAATATGTAATAATAATAGTTAATTGTGTATATAATTTTTGCCCCCCTCTAACTGGAACCCTGGCTACGCCCTTGGGTGAGACCAAAATCTTTCCAGAAGAAAACCCTCATGTCAAAGACCATTGGGTTAGGGCAGAAGTTGCTATTAGATTTGTCAATTCCTGCAAATTAGAGCACCCCGGAACAATAACATCTAATTGTTTACGAAAACAAATTGCTACATTAATGCAAACAATTGATTTACAAAAAGACCAATATTCTCAATATCTTCTAATTTGTACAACTGATGAAGCAACCTAAAATTGCGAAACGTTTTGTGTTTTAAACTTTTAACTTATTAATAAACATGTTTACGACTTGTGATTTTTTATTTTTCAAAAAATAATTAAAATCATGCATTCTTGAAATTTCACATAATTTCAAATTCTTTTCGACATTAATTTTCTCCACATTAATAACATTAAAATTATAAATGTCATTTCTTATTTTGAATTAAAAAGACCAATACTCCCAATTTGCTAAATTTATGGGACACACAGACAAAACACATCAAGACTATTATGAGTAAGTGTTTAAGTAACATATTCACATTATTTGAACCCAACGTCTGGTTAAAACCTTTCGTGCTCATAGTGCCCTTTGTTAGAGTAACAGCTGTGTCAACAGTATAAATTTGAATGTCCACTGATGCTGTTTGCGCTCAATTAAGCAGCTGATAACTTATGGCATCAATATTAATAAAACCTTTTATGGAAAGCAAAAACCAATTTTTTCTTTATTTATTTATCTAATGACAACTCATTTTTTCCCACTATGGTAACCAAAGGAAACTACCTACTCTGATTTTATTAACGCACTAATAACAGTAAAATGTCAAAGCGACACAACCCGTCACTTCACTATGCGACGCGCAACCATACTCTCCCTCGGTGTAGTTTTCAACTTCACCCTATCCCGCGTCGCGTTTGACATCTAGTTTAGCCAATTTAATAACAGGTCTTCGATACGTTCCTGTTGACGTCTTTACATCTACCACACGTACTATACCATCTTTACCAGGGTAAGTCTTCGTAATTATTCCTTTAGGATATTTATTGCGTGGTAGGTCTCCATCTATGATTAAGACCACGTCATTTTCTAATAGTGGGTCTGATAGCTGAAACCATCGTGTTCTTCTGGTCAAGGTGGGCAAATATTCAGAAATCCAGCGCTTCCAAAAACTGTCCGCCAGTCTTTGGGAATAGCGCCACATCTTCCTCGGCGTCATGTCTTCTTTAGTGAAGACTCCAGCAGGCTGTACATTACTTGATCTCCCAATAAGAAAATGATTGGGAGTTAAGGCTTCTGAATTTCCAGGTTCTATGGCTACGTAATATTTCTGCCGTATTTCATTAACCACACGTTCCTGCCCTATGTGGTTGGCTGCATTATGATAGTAATCAATAATTTTTCTAGTGACATCATGACCAGGGTCTAAGATTACTGGGAATTTCATTACTCGAGGAACGTCCGCGTCATGTATCCTTCCTTTTACTTTTAATAAACCATCATTATCAACAAATGGACATAGCTGCAGAAGTTTACTTGTTTTATTCAAACTTAGATTTGACGACAACGCTTCTATTTCTTCTATGAAAGATTCCCGCTGGGCTATCTTGTACCAGTACACTTCTGCGTCTTGAAGTTCAAACACTTCAAGCGGTCCAAAAATCTTCACCTTTAGCTTAAGACATCTAACAAACCGCTTGACCCAGGCAACGACGCGAACCATCTTTATCCATAGCGAATAGTTTTTTACTTGAAACAGCGGTTCCTCTACATGAATAGCCATCAAATACTCGGCAGTCATATTTGATTCATCATTTGATAATTGTTTAAATGCTTCTTTAGGCCATTCTGTCTCTGGTTTTTTCAGATATTCTGGGCCATTCAGCCATCTACTCGAAGTGTTCCAATTTGATGGCTTCACATTACGAGTGGCTTCATCTGCGACATTATCATTAGAGGGAATCCAAAGCCAATCTTGGATATCAGTGAGCTCCTGAATCTCACCTACACGATGCGCCACGAATTGTAGGTGACGACATCCATTCGAGCGCAGCCACTGAATTACCGTCTTACTGTCACTCCAAAACCAAGTCTTGCTGACAGCTCTTTCATGTTCGTCTTTGATGGTTTTTGCCAATCTACTTCCCATCAAAGCTGCTTGTAACTCCATCCTTGGAATGGACAGTTGTTTCAAGGGTGCCACGCGCGTCTTCGATGCTACGAAAGATACTTCATACCCATCTTCTGACTTCACTCGAAAGTAAGCGATGGCAGCGAAAGCAGACTCACTTGCATCGCAGAAAATATGCAACTCAACACAGGGGGACTTTGAAAAAGCGGTGGAGTAGCATCTGGGTAAGCGAAATTTCTCTATTTCCTTCAGGTCTTGCAACCAACTGAACCAACTATCGTGTGTTGTTGCAGGCAAAGGATCATCCCACCCAATGTTGCTGCGCCACGCGTCCTGTAGTAATATTTTCGCTTTTACGGTGTGATTCCCAATAAATCCAAGAGGGTCAAACAAGCTCATCACCAAACTGAGTGCTTCTCGTTTTGTGGGAACTCTTAATCCTGATACTACATCTGCACTGACCCGATGAAAATTCAACTTGAAGCGAAATGAATCGTCAGCAGCGTTCCAATGAAGGCCGAGAACGCGCTCCACAGGATCTTCACTAGAACGCATAGCCTTCATACTCTCAGACTTCAATTCTTCCTCCAAGTTGTCCATCACTAACTGAGAATTTGAGGTCCAGCTGCATAAATGGAATCCTCCTTTTCTTAAGATTTCAAATACCTGCTGCTGGCGCTGTATTGCCTCTCCCTCAGTATCAAGGCTATCAAGATAGTCGTCCATATAGAACCTTTTGATTATTGCGTCTACTGCAGCTGGGTAATCTTTTCTGAATCCTTCTGCATTCAAATTTTTAACGAACTGTGCGCTACTAGGACTGCATACTGTACCGAACATCATCACAGTCATCTCATATGTGTCTGGAAGATTTAGTCGATTCATTCCACGCCATAATAGACGCTGCGAAGGACGATCTTCTTCCCTCATCAACACCTGATGATACATTTCCCTTATGTCAGCGGTGATTCCGTATCTCTTTTCACGGAACTTGAAAAGAACTGCAGGAAGGGGATTCAGCAGATCAGGTCCGGTAAGTAACAAAGAGTTTAAACTAACAACTCTTGTCTTGGCAGCAGCATCGAAAACCAATCGAAGCTTGGGCTTATTGGGGTTCATCGTCCCAAAATGTGGCAAATAGAATGTCTTCGGAGTCATCACTTCAGCTTCTTGTGGAGTAAGTTTCCGAAGGTATCCTTTCATTAAATATTCTTCAATTTTCTGACAATATTTCTTAGCAAATATCGCATCGCGGTCCATTCTTCTCTCCTGACAAATCAACCGATTCTGAGCCATGGTCTTAGATTCAGGAATTCGAATATCTTGACTGCGCCAAAGAAGTCCTGTTTCCCATCGGTCACCCACCCGTCTGGTAAGAATCTTCATCATATTTTCAGCTTTTTGATCTTCTCTTGATCGTACTTTCTCGCAGGTAACCTTCACGCCAAAGGACTCTGTCGAAAAGCTGCTCTTCACCAACTGGTGAAGATCGTCATCACGGAAATCCCCATCAAGGAACAACAGCGGTTCAGATCTCGGAAGTTCAATAGTTTCTGGTAAGTTACCACAAACCACCCATCCCAGAGGCGTCTCGGCAGCAACAGGCGAGCCTCGAGGTCCATCTACTCGACGAAATGGGACTATCAGGTTGGCATGAGGTTGTCCAATAATCATCATGATCTTGGCATTATTGTATGTTGGCAGCGGAAGCCCTCGAAGATGACACCATTTCTTCAGCGAAGACTTTCTCAATGTACGACATGGTAAGGTTTCTGATAAATCTTTGTAAGTTTGAACCCCATTTAGCAAAAACTCATTCCCATTTGCCATTGATTTTATTTGCAAATCAACGACTTCCGAGTTGTGGACATTAACACTGCTCCCCACTCCCGTAAAGTGAATTGGTCGCTTTACAGAAGAAAGTCCAAGTTCTTCCACAAGGCGGGAGTCCATCATCGTAAATCCTGAGTAGGAATCCAATGTGACGTGAATCTTCTTCTCCCCTTTCGGGCCCTTAGCAAATACCTCCAATACTTGATAAAGAATTTGAGACTTCGGTGGAACGTCAACACAAACATGGACCACGGCTTCTTTTACTTCATTTGATGACATACTGTGCAGCATCTGGTGATGATTCTTGTCACACCCATCAACACCGCACTTCTTCTTTAACTTGCAGTTTTGAGAAGAATGGTTAGGGAGCAAGCAAGAGAAGCAGCATCTTTTTTCTCGAAATACTTCATATTTATCATCTACTGATAACTTCTTAAATTTGAAACAATTAACGATGGTGTGATTCTTCATACCACAGTAGCTGCATGACTTTTCTTTCGTTTTTTCAGTTTTCGCTGCAACGCAGAGAGGTTCCGGTTTCTTTTTCTGATGATCACGAAGGACAGCTTTCTTCACATCTTTCTCCACTCCAAAAGAAGACGGTTGGCATAACAAATAGGCAGCTTCCATCTGCTCTTCAAGCCAGACGGAAAATCTACGTAAATTGCACTCCCGCTTCGAATCAGCGCGACACCACAGTCGCCAGGAAAGCTGCATTGGTATAGGCAATTTTGTTTCTAATTCTCCCAACAGGAGAGGACTTTGGAGGTACAGTCGTGTGCAAATAAATCTGGGACAACTCGTGTAATGTAACTCTCAATTTCACTTGTGCACATAAATCTGGGACAACTTTTTTGTTGTGTTGTATTTGTGGCTTGTAGCATATTATTTGTCACTAGATTTCATTAAATATTTTGATGAAAATTAAAAAAGACATATTTATTATAATTAACATTAATTAAAGTAAGTAAGCAACATATATAGTACAATTTAAATTAATATTTTGTTTGTCCTCCATTTTTTGCTATTACTTCTTCTAGTCTTCGCGGCATGGAAATATTTAAAGATCGCCCTAAATGTTCTTTATTTGTCAGTTGGTCCCATGCTTCTTCAATATATTGCCACAGTTCTTCTGCATTTTGTGGTAGAACATTTCGTTTTTCGAGAATTTTAACCAAAAGACCCCAAACATTCTCGATTGGATTCAAATCAGGACTGTTTGAGGGCCATTGCATAACCTCGATGTTATTAGTTCTAAACCAGTCATTTATAATTCTAGCTGTATGGACCGGACAATTATCTTGTTGGAATATAAAGTCGGCAAACATATTCTCGACAGTTGGAAGCATGATATATTCCAAAATGTTTCTGTAGGCAATCGCATTAAACCTGCCGTCAATCCGCCAGCATATTCCCAAACCTTGGGAGCTTATCCAAGCCCAAACATTGACTCCAAACCTACCGGACGATCTCTTAGAACAAATATAGTCTTCACTGAAACGGCATCCCCGTGGTCTGTAGACTCGGATTTTACCATTGTATGTCGACTGAAAAGTTTTTTCGTCACTAAAAATAACTCGGTTCCAATAGTTCAAATCATTATTAATATGATTTAAAGCAAACAAAAGTCGTGACTGTTTCTGCTCGTTGGTTAAATACGACTTTCTTGCAGCGACACGACACTTTAAATCAGACTTTAATATTCTTCTGCAGGCAGTAGTTCTGGAGGCGGGAAAATTTGTGTTTATAATAGCATTTTTTGCAGTTTCAAATGGAAGATTTCTGATATAACCTACAAGTTCCGTATCCTCTTCAACAGTTGTCTTCTTGTTGGACAATCCCGTTCCAGTTTTCCTTTCCTCTCATTTTCCCACCTCTTCTTAATCTCAAACACCGTATTTTTATTCAACTGAAAATGTGAAGTCATCCTTATTGACCAGCCGTCTTCTATTTTTGAAATAATACGTGCTTTTTCAATCGTTGTGGGTTTTCTCGCCATATTAGTACCCAATTTCTTTGAAAAATATAATTACTTTTAAACTTTGACAAGTAAATGAAATCTGTCAGTTTTACTGATAGCATGAAATCCATGGAGATATTGTTCAATTATCAACCCCACTTACATTAGAAAATATAAATTGTCCCAGATTTATTCGAACACGACTGTACATGGTGTCTTTCAAAGATTCCAGTGTCGTGGTTAACGCATCCACGGCTGTACCAAAACTAATAAGACTGTCAAGGCGGTCCTCCTTGACACATGGATTGTCACGAATCTTTTGAATTAATGATTCGATGACGAAGCGCGGCTGTCCAAATCGCATCTCAAGACGCTTCAGGATCTTCGGCACATTGTTCGGATTCCCCATAAGACTCTGAACATATGCTAGGGCATCACCTCTGAGGCAGCGCTGTAGACGGTGAAGGTTAGCGACGTCATCATAGTCGCAAGATTTCGTGGTAAGTTGGTAGACAGACATAAAGGGTACAAACTCTTCGCACTTCCCGGTGAAAGTTGGTAAATCTTTCCCGTGTATCTGTCTTGCTAAGTACTTATCATTTATTGCTGACTTTGTGCTTCCAACAACTAGTTTTTCCATTATTGTCGCCAGGCGCTCTACGGCCCCATCACAACAGGATCTCGCAGAGGAAGCTCTTGAGGTTACAGACTGAGAAGAGGCGACCCCATGTCGGACTTTTCTGGCCCACTCCTCAACATATTTGAGACGACCATTCCCATTCTCAGAGGTATGTAACTCAACATTGTTAAATACCTTATCATCGCTATCAGATAATTCTGCTAACCTCTTTTTTGCTAATATCAGTTCTTGCTCTCGTTGCATGATTCTCAGATCCTCGGCGCGCTCTTGGTCTCTTCGTTCCTTCTCATGACGTTGTTGCTCCTGCTCGAGTCGCAGCAATTCTTCCTGAACTAATATTTCAGCTTCACGCCTCTGGCGTAAAGAGCTTATTTTCGAGGGTGCATTATGGCTTTGGACACTAACTCCTTCACCACTAGGGACGGCACTACCCACCTCCCATTCACCGTATCTTTCAGGTGGAATGCCAGCATTGGCACGCCTAGAACGTAGACTCTGATCACCGTTATTGGATGCCATCATTCACTATTATGTATGGCGGAAGTTTTATCAACAAAATTGATGTTTCTGCTGCTTATTTCAAGGCAAATAAATGTATTCTGCACAGTTTATAACCAAACACAGATGAAGTGACTGCACAGGATTACAGGAACAATACTTGACTACTCCAAGGACTTGTTCGCGGGGCTCGAAGGACCAAAATGTTTGGGCTCAATTAAGCAGCTGATAACTTATGGCATCAATCTTAATAAAACCTTTTATGGAAAGCAAAAACCAATTTTTTCTTTATTTATTTCTATAATGACAACTCATTTTTCCCACCATGGTAACCAAAGGAAACTACCTACTCTGATTTTATTAACGCACTAATAACAGTAAAATGTCAAAGCGACACAACCCGTCACTTCACTATGCGACGCGCAACCAGATGCTTTTTATAATAGCAAACGCTTTAATTTCCTCAATAAATTGAGGGTACGAAACTTTTAATTCAAATGTAATTTTTTCCCTATTTTCATTGGCATTGTCGAAACTAGGATTTATAAAGCATAGGCCGCTGTTTAAACTCTTTCCACATGCTTAACATGGAAAACTATGGTTAAATAACAAATTTGTGACCCTCTTGTGTTTCAATTTCGGCATTTATAGTAACATAGTTTAGGTGATACTTTTTACATTTACAAAATAACACAAGACGTATATCAAACGGCAAAAGTTTCTAAGTTGCTGACTAAAGACGAGGGAATGAAATATAAAGGAAATTATTGGCAGATATCGACACAGGACCCAATGTGGAAATTTTGCCAGCAAATGACCACTCTGAGGGTGAAGGCAATCCACCAATACATAGCTCTAGCCGAACTTTTGATGACAATAGCGATGGTTCGTGTATTTCAAACCGTGTTACAATAACAAAACAAATTGCTGCTAATTCAAGACAAATTGTGAAATCTCGATTAGTAGGACACGATGATCAACCGATAGCTAAGTACAAGCCAAATAAATAATGGCAAAGACGATGGTTCTTCCAAGCAAATTCTTCTTCTTCTTCTTTTTCTTATACCCTTTCAGGATGTCGGATGTGAGGTCCAGTCCTTCCACTCCTTTCGGTTCTTTGCCATTCTTTTCATATCTGCCAATGTTTTTCCCCTCTTGATGCCAATTTCTTCAATCCTTTGTATCGACCGCTTGCTGGGTCTACCCCTTTTCCTCTTTCGTCCTCCTGTTGACTCTGTGATCTTTTTTAGTAGCGATTGTTCATCTTTTCTTATTATATGGCCATACCATCTTAGTTGCTTCCTTTCTATAAAGTCCATTATTCATTCTTGTCTTAGAGTATGTTTAATTCTTTCGTTCGTCTCTCTATCCCATTTGGTCTTCCCCGCGATTCTTCTTAGGAACTGCATTTCAACTGCATTGATCTTGCTTTCATGTTTTTTGTTTATGGTCCATGTCTCACTCCCGTATGTTAATGTTGGTCTCGCTATTATGTTGTATACTTTCAATTTCACTTGCTTGTCTATTTCTTGTTTTTTTAATATTGGTTTGTTGATTGCATAGTACGTATATGTTCCTCGTCTTTTTCATTCTATGTGCTATGTCTACTTCTGTTCTTCCATCATCTGTTATTATTGAACCAAGATATTCTACTGCTGTGACTACTTCTATTGTATTCCCGTTCATTTCTATTTTTCTTACCATCTCCGTTTTTTTGTTATTTATAATCATCATTTTTGTTTTGTTAGTGTTTACCTCCATTCCCATGTTCTCTATTTCTTCACTCCATATTTTAACCAGTCCCTTCATTTTATTGTGAGTGTCTGCTATAAGTATTACATCATCTGCGTACATTAGATTGTCTACTTTGATTGGCCTTAGTTGGTAATGTCCTATTTGTGATTGCAGATGTTGTGTTTTTGTTCTTGTATTTAATAAAATTTTGTCCATCGCTGTTATAAATAGAAGTGGACTAAGGCTGTCTCCCTGTTTTATTCCTTTTGTCATAAAGAACGTGTCAGGAGCTTCTCCGTTCATATGTACTCTTCCTTTGACATTCTGGTACATGTTCTTAATATTTATGATGAGTTTCCTTGGTGTATGTAATTCTGATAAATACCTCCATATGTGACTTCTATTTATATTGTCAAACGCTGCCTTTACATCTATGAGTGTAACAAACAGCTCTCCTCCTCTTTCTATTGCTCTTTCTGTTATATTTCTTATTATGTGTATGTTGTCTGTTGTTTGTTTTCCTTGTCTGTACGCTGCTTGTTCATCGGCTAGCTTATGACCTATGTAGTGTATTAGTTTCTTTTGTAGAATCTTCGTATACATTTTAAATACTGTAGAGGAAAGGCAGATGGCGCTGTAGTTTTCACATTTTCCTGTTTCTCCTTTTTTGTAGATTGGAGTAATTATGTTGTTTTCCCAATCCTCTGGGATCCGTTCTTCTTTCCATGCTTTCTTAAATATATAAATCTTCCCTTTAGGGCCCATGAATTTTATCATCTCTGCCTCGACACCATCTGCTCCCCCTGCCTTGCCTAGTTTAAGTGTACCAATTGCCTCTTCTACATCGTTCATTTCGATATCTATTGCGTTTTCTTGTTGTTCCTCATCTGTATCTTCGTATTCATCTTGCTCTTCCTGTTGGTTTCGGTTTTCCTCAAATTTTTACTCGTAGTATTCCTTCCATACTTGTAGAATTTCTGTTGTTTCCGTTTTTAATTCATTGTTTTTGTTTCTTATTCCTCTTACTTCTTTTCCTTTGTTTCCTCTTATCTTTTTTACTATTCCCCAACAATGTTTGATGTTTTTAGTATATAATTCATCTAGTTCCCGTCCGAACTCTTCCCAGCATTGAGTCTTTGCTTTTCTTATTTCTATTTTGGCTTTGTTTCTTTTTCTTACTTCTACTAGGTAGTGGTCGCTTCCTACTTCTGCACTTCTCTTGACTCTCACATCTTTTATTTTGGCTTTGTTGTCTTTTTCTACTAACACTAGGTCGATAATTGATTTTTCACTTCTACTAGCAACTTCTCTCGTAAATTTATGGATGTCTTTGTGTCTGAACCATGTATTTGTCACGATGCAGTTATTTTCCATACAGAACTCGATTATTCTTTTGCCATTGCTATTCAGTGTGTGTTATCACCATTTTTCAATTGCACCTTCAGTACCTTCTGGGTTATTACCCACACGCCCATTTAGACCTCCTAAAATGATGATTCTATTTTTGGTTTTATCAAATTCCTCTTGAAGCTGTTCCCAGACTCAGATTAGAAGAGCTGACAACTCTAAATAACATAAGACAAGATAAGAATACATTTAAAAGCATTAAGAGCTATAAGCTGCAAGATACAGAAACACAGGAAGAATACGCTACACAAATACGACGAGGAATACATTTAGCCAGAGAAAATCTCAAAACAGATAATATAGAACTACTTTGGAGTAATTTTAAAAACATTATATTAAGAGCATTATACACGGGTCTATCAAAATTTTACTTCTCATTTTATTATTAATAGGAATTTTGCAAAATTATCACATATAATCTCATAAGAGCATTAATTCTTTCCGGAAATTTTTTTGAGTGCGTTCCAACGACGTCGTATTAATTTGCCCGAGCGGGACGCGAGGGCAAATTAGGACGTTGTTGAATGCACGAAAAATAATTTCCGGATATGAATTAATGCTCGAATGCAGATTCGGTAAGAAAATCGTAACGATACAAGCCCTCAAAGTTAGACTGATCTACCTACAAAAAATTTCCAAGAAATTTTTTTGTTGTCTTGGATACGGCTCGTGAACTAATTTTTCTATTGGTCATTGATGAGTGTCGTACGATTTTCATAATATTATTTTCTCCATGAAGCAATATCAATGTGAAAAGCTAATTTTTTTTTTCAATATTCCAAAATTTCAAAATAAAACTAATTAAAACGAATTTTTCTAACAAATAAATGATGCTACGCACAATTATCTAGTTTTTTGGGAATTTTTAAGGTGCAAATTTCTGATGTCCCATATAAGGGAACAACATAAAACGTCAAATTCGAAAATTGATAAAAACAGTCCGCGCTGGTTTATTACAAAAGTCATAACGTCACCGACTGTTCCTAGGTACTTTTATCTGGTCTAGCACCGATTTGAGACCGCCCACTGCATCTCGAAATATTACCTCTGCCCACACCGTTGCCCCGCAGTAAAAACTTTGGAGAGGGTATAGAGCGCTCTTAAACGCTGCCGAAAAAGTATGTGGGGTAACTTGCTACAACAATCAGATAAAACAGACGGCATGGTGGAATAAAACAATTAAAGAAGAAGTAAAGGAAAAGAAAAGGCTGTGGAAGAAATATATTAATGACAGGAACAACGAGAATTATCAAAAATACAAAACACAAAGAACCAAAGTTAAGGAACAAATCAAAAAAGCAAAGGCAAAATCCTGGGAAGAGTTTGGGAAGAGAATGGAAAGGAATAATGAAGGAAATGCGAAAATGCTATTTCGCATAATTAGAGGATTAAAAAAAGGGAAGAAAATGACAACATACATTAAAAATAAAGAGGGTGAACTACTAACAAATGTAGAAGAAATAAAAGAAAGGTGGATGGAACACTTCAAAGAGGTCGTCGGAGCTGAACCAACAATAGACAAAGACGGTATAGGTGACGGTACACTGAATCACAATGAGGAAGTACGAACAGACGAAATAAGTAAGGAGGAATTAGAAGCGGCCATAAAGAAGTTAAAAACAGGCAAAGCAGCAGGTATAGATAACATAAAACCGGAAATGATAAAGTACATGGGCAAAGAAGGGACAAACCTACTCCCTTTAAAAAAGGAGACCAAACGATATGTAACAACTATAGAGGAATATCGCTGCTCTGTGTAGCATATAAAATATACGAGACAATTATAGTAAAGAAGCTAAGGGATGCAATTGAACCTACATTAAATGAGAACCAGGCAGGCTTTAGACCTGGAAAAGGCACCCAAGACTGGATATTTTGTTTCAAGCGGATTACAGAAAACGTAATAAATTATAATGGAAAACTATAAAGATGTGCTATCAACCTGGAAAAAGCCTTCGGCAGCCTACCGAGGGAACTAATTTGGAGAACTCTAAGAGCAAGAAAGTTAAACAGACACCTGCTGGAAGTAATCCAAAGCCTATATAAAGAAACTAAGAACAGCATAAGAATTGGACAGGCAGCGACACAAGAATTCATAAGCCACAAAGGTGTGAGACAAGGAGGAACCCTAAGCCCTTTACTCTTCACAGCGGCGATAGATGAAATATCCAAATCAGTAAATAACAGAGCGAGTAAAAGACCACAGAGAGCAACATTAGGAATTAGAAACCTAGAACATGTCAGAGTAAGTAAGTTTATGTTTGCAGATGATCTAATACAAATGGCAAACACAAAAGAAGATCTCCAAAATAGTATCAATGCATGGAATGAAGAGCTGAAAGCAGCCGGCATGCAAATCAACATTAAAAAAACTGAAACGATGCTGATAGCAAGAGAACAAGAAAAAATCGAGCTGAAGATAGAAAATGAAAACATCAAACAAACTACAAAACTGAAATACCTCGGAGTCACACTCGATTCTTAAGGCAAACTAGATCCAGAGCTGAATAACAGACTAGGAGTAGCAGCGGGGATATACAGAACTTTGGAGAAAGCGTTTATAGGAAAAAGGGAGGTATCTAAAGAGACAAAGGTGAGAATATATAAATCAGTATATATCCCAACTATTATCGAAGGAAGCCAGGCATGGACCCTAAAAGGCAAAAAAGCAGAATACAAGCGGGCGAAATGCGCTATTTAAGAAGAATATGTGAAATAACAAGAAAGGACAAGATAAGAAATAATGAAATAAGAGACAGCCTAAAAGTACAACCCCTTATAAACACCATACAAAGAAGACAGCTACACTGGTTTGGTTACCTATGTAGAATGGAAAATAACAACATAGTGAAAAGAATATGGGAAATGGGTACAGACAAGAAACGGAAGAGAGGCAGACCAGCCACAACATGGAATGAACAAATAACAAAGACACTAGAAGATAGAGGAACCACCTGGGAAGAAGCGAAGAAGCAAGCAAGGAACAGAGCAGAATGGAAAAAATTCTGCAACCTCTACACCTCCGGGTACAAGAGGACGGATTAAGTAAGTAAGTTCTTTTTCTTATATATTTTTCTTTGTCCTCATGATTTTTGGTGTACATATTTTTCCATGCTTTTTTCTTTTCTCTAATTGCCCTCTTTACCTCTTCGTTCCACCATCTGGTCCTCTTGGTGTCTTGTTTAAATTTCTTTATTCCGCAGATCTGTCTGGCGTTCTTTGTAAGTGTTTCTTTGAATATTTTCCATACTTCTTCCACTGTCCCTTCCTTTCTTTTTAGTTCAAATTTTTCGAGTTCGGCATCTGTGTTATTCTTGTACTTTTCTGCCCTATCAGTATCTTTTAGTTTATATACTTGTATTCTTTCGTATTCTTTTTTCTCTTCTTCTGTAATATTTATGTTGTTTATTAATGCTCTTACTAATCTTTGTTGGGTGGGGAGTTCTGCTTCTCCTATCGTTTTCACTTCATCTATTTTGTGTTCCAGTTCACTCGTGTATACCACGTAGTCTATGAGGCTTCTTGCTCCTCGTTCGTCTGCTACATAAGTGTATTTTTCCTCTAGTGGTTGGTACCAAAGTGTATTACCGACTAATAGGTCATTTGCTATACAGAATTCGGTCATTTTTCTCCCATTTCTGTTCTGTATCATTTCTCCGAATTGTCCCAAACTGCCTAATCCTGTGTTATGTTGCTACCTACCCTTGCATTCCAGTCCCCTAAAATCATTATTTTGTTACTCTTTTCTTTCGCTCTATCGCCATTTGTAGTTGTTCGTAGAATTCTTCCCTCTTATTTACTTCTGCTCCTTCTACTGGAGCATATATTTACATTATGTGAAAAATTTCACCCAAGTCTACTTCTAATGCTATTATTCTAGTATTGATTGATTCTGCTTTTATTACACTTCTGTTTAATCTATCGGCAATAATAATTCCCACTCCTTATTTACTTCTTTGTCCCATATCTGTTCCTGAGTAATATAACGTATAATCATTTGTTAGCTTTATATTTCCTTTTCCCTGTTTCTTCGTTTCACTTATTCCTAAAATATCTAATTTGAACCTGCTCATTTCTTCCGTTATTTCTATCTCCTTTCCGTTTAATGAAGTTATATTCCATGTACCTATGTTTATTTTATTAACGTCTTTCTTTACCGCTGGTATTCTTCTTTCGTGTTTTCTTTCTGTTTGTTTCTTTTGCTATTGTATCATAATTCTTTGATATCTTGTTTTCTGCACTGTTTTTATTTTTATATGTTGTTCCTGTATAATTGTATTTTTTCTTATCTAAATCTTTAACCTTTTTCATAGCCATTTCTTCTTCGATGTCGTCAGAGATTTCTTTGTAACTACGTTTGCTCGTTTTTTGAAAATCTACTCGTCTTCGTTATCTTGAGTAGTTTTTCTCGTAGTTCCACCTCATCGTTGCTTTCTGGAGATCTCTGGCTCATAGTTCTTCCCTTTTTTGAGGTCTCTTTTTCTGAGGTACTTTTCGGATTGTCCATACTTAAGTCATCTTCCATTCTCTTTTGGCTATCTCTTATCATCTCTTCTCCATCCTCTGCTTCCTCCTCATATGCGTTTTTCCTATCCTGCTTATCTAGTTGCTTTAGTCTATCCAGTGAAACTACCTCTCCATTTATTACCAGTCTATTATATCTTAGGATGACATGATGACCATTTTGCCTATATTGTTTCATATATGTTATTAATTCCCTCCGTTGTTCCTGAATTTCTTTTGAGTAGTCTTCCTCGAGGTAGATTTTGGTGCCCTTTAGTTTTTTTGTTGCTTTTAGGATCTCTAGCTTTTTATTCCAGCTTCTTAACTCTATACTTATTGGTCTTTTTCCTCTCTTCTGTTCACTTCCTAATCTTCTTATCTCTGTTATTTCCTCTTCCATATTTACAATTATGTCCATATCGCGTAGAATTACTCTTACTTTCTCCTTTAAATGGATATCTTTCTCCTCTGTATGTTCCTCCACTCCGTGTATGATTATTTTATTTTTTCTTATTTCTCTCTCTAACATTTTGCTTCTTCTTTCTTGCAATAAGAGTTCTTGTTTCAGTGACTTATTTTCCGTGTTCAATTTTGCGTTATCATTTTTTAATTTATTATTTTCCTCCTGAAATTTATCGAACTTCTTTTCCATTCTCCCGTTACTGTCTTCTATATTTTCTAATTTACTGTTTATTTCCTGTAATAGTTTCATCATACTCTGTGGTTCTACACCGCTTTCCTCCATTTCTACACGTAAATTTAATAATTTGACTTGTGACAGTTGAAAATGAGAATAAACTTCAGGCCGGGCCTGTTTTCTCTGCGTCAAATTTGAGACGCGGCTAAACGGAGGACTGGGTTTTAGTCTAACGTGAAGTTGGTCTGCCCGCACTGCACTGAAGTTAGCCCGCCTTTCTTAACCCTACTTAGTTTATCGACTTTGGACTTTGTGGGGTTTTGACTGTTTTGTGTTTACTGTTTATGTTTAAGGCACAGATTACTAAAGGCTAATGCTGTGCAACCAGAAAACTAATATCGCTGCTAAATATGGACATGAAAAACAGGTGCTGTGTTTGTGACAAATTGTTTAACAATAGCAGTAACGCAAATAGACATTTGAAGTTAGTGCTCGGCGTGAAGATATTGAAGGAAAATATTGGGAAACATCAAGGCATACCTTGTGGTATATGTGACAAAACTTTTTTTGATAAGAGTACATTGAATAATCATCTAAAAAAAATTCATAAATTTAACGTAAATAAGTCAGTTGACCGCATCAATAATAAGGAATTTGTAAATAAGTGTCTGGAATGCAGTTTGCCTTTTGAATACAGAAGCACTCTACTTGAGCATCTGGTCTCCATTCATAACTTCAAAAATGAAATTATAGAAGAAAATTTTGCAACATTAGATGGTATGGAGACATTAAATACAGTATCCGCTAAAAAGTCCGCACCATATTATGAAAAACTTGGATGTTTCTGACTTCTTAAAATTACATTTTTCGATATCTTCAAAAGTAAAGGTAGTTTACTCTTGTGCCAATTCAGAAAATTTAATTTTTCGTCTTGAGCGTCCGGACTAACAAATTTGTTCAGCCATATTTTCATTTGAGACCATGTGTTAACTTTTATCAAAAATAAAAGTTTTCAGAAAGTCACAAACAACAGAGTTTCCTATATAGTTTGGCGGGCACTTATATGATCTTACATATATGAGAAATTAAATATACTTATGGTGATTTATTTCCATTTTTAGAATTCAGTTTGTGGCTAAAAAATATTGAGGAAGAGAATAAAATTGAATATATTCGTAAAACTGGAAAAAATGTGGAAAAAACGTATACGAGGTATTATTATGAATGCAGTCGTTCAGGTAGATATATATATATTTAATTAAAACATTAAAAACATTTTAATCATGGAATTTTAATTTCAGGGAAACTGTCATCAAGTGTTTTGAATCGGAAACGTTTAAAAAAATCTCAGGGTTCCAAAAAAATCGACTTTATGTGTACTAGTCACATAGTCATTAGAGTCAATAACACTACAAATGCTGTTCAAATTAAATATTCAAAATCACATTATGGGCATAAAATGCAAATTCAACATGTTCGAATACCTGAGAATGCAAGGAAAAATATTGGTAGAAAACTTTTGCTAGGTGTATCTGTACCTAAGATTATAGATTCAATAAGAGACAGCATATATGATGATACATTACATCGTGTAGATTTAACCACCAAGAAAGATATTTATAACATAAAAAAGTCATTTAGAATTGATGTTGTTGATGGTGTAAGGCACTCAGATGATGCAACAAGTGTGGCACTTTGGGTGAAGGAATGTGCAGGTGATAACAACAACCCAGTTAAATTTTACAAAGCCCAGGGTGTCGATGATTATAAGTACAAGTTGAAGCCATCTGATTTTTGCCTCATTCTCATGAATAAGGTACAGATGAAATCCTTGAAAGAGTTTTCTCACAAATTTATTTGCGTTGATGGTACCCATGGTACAAACCCTTATGATTTTGAATTGACAACTTTGATGGTTAGCGATGAATTTGGTGAAGGAATGCTCGTTGCCTATATGGTTTCAAATAGAAAGGACACTAAGATTTGTGAAGTATTTTTTACCGTAATAAAAGATGCAGTGGGCCTTATAAATACCAGGACTTTGATGAGTGATATAACAGAAGTGTATACCAATGCCTGGAGAGATGTTATGGGTATAGTACCAAACAGACTTTTTTGTTCCTGGCATATAGATCGAGCTTGGAAGTCAAATTTGATGAAAATTATTTCATCTGACCAAGAAAGTACATTACAAAAGAGAAGAGATGTTTACAAAACACTTAAAGTGATACAGACAACATTAGATGAGGAAAATTTTGTAAAATTTTATGAAGAGTTTTTAACACAGTTGCGATGTGATCCAGAGACAATCACCTTCTATGAATATTTTGTCAAAAATTATGGCAACAATCAGTCATCATGGGCATACTGTTACCGAAAAGGGTTGTTGATCAACACGATTATGTATCTTGAAAGCATGCACCGTGTTATTAAATATGAATATCTGGAAGGAAAGAAAGTTAAACGGATGGACAAAAGTCTTCACAATTTAATGCGCTTCACTCGTGATAAACAGGTTGAACGAATCATTAAGCTAACCAAAGGTAAGTAATGAGTGTATCATTTTTAATGAGGTAATTATTTCTCAATCTTTTTTTAGGTAAATGTACGGATCGATTAAATAAAATCAATGCAAGCCATAGAACCGCTTTAAAATCCAACTTTGATTTAAAAAATAATGGCGACAATGAAAATGATACTAAAATATGGTCTATATTTAATAGCACAACGAAAAAAACTTATGTAGTTGCAGAAAGAACAAGGGGCAAATGTTCGTTGATGTGCCAGAGTTGTAATATATGTTACCATTCATATAGCTGTACATGCACAGACTATTTTATCAAATCCAATATTTGCAAACATATACATTTTTACTGCATTCATAATCGTGAAAATTGTCAAACTCTTTATTCAGGCAACGATATGACTGAAGTAAACAACGTGTCATGTCTGCAATTGTCAAGTTTCGGAGGACTTAACAAAGTACCCAGAGAAAATATTTTGCAAGATAAGTTAGTCGATGCTGCTTTACGATTGGTTACCTTAGCAAAAAATCCTGCAACTAACGAAGTATTAGCTTCAGCTATCAGACAAGTAAACGCTACAAATTCGTTACTTGAAATAGCTGATCTATCTAATATGCAACAGTTGGAAATGCCCGAAACAACTAAATTCGAACCCAGCAATAAGAAGATCGCTAAACAAATTCAATTTTTTTCTACAAAGAAGAAAAGGTCGTCCAACAACATCACTAAACATTTTACAGTAACCTAAATGGAATTAAAATATGTATAATTAAATAATTATTTCAAAATAAAAATTAGTGTTTCTATTACTTCTTTGTTATTTTTTCTATGCTATGACAACGCTGAAGTGTGGTACAAAAATAAAATAGTTGATAAGTTGCGAAGCTTCCTTGCTGTGCTGCAAAATTATTAAAAAAAAAATTCAAGTGAAAGTACATTTGGGTCTACTAATTACCCCATCTCGCAGATCTATATTTTGCTCATCAACGAACTCCGCCTTGTCCTTGACCTCTAGAACGTTTGTATCAAATTTGAAAGCTTTATAACAATAAATATTTAATTAGATTTCTATCTTAATTTGATATTGTTTATTCTTTGAATGCAAGGAATTTTAGTTATTGAATCCAATACCTATATTGCAACTTGCACAGCTAATTTTAAACACTACCAAATTTCATTTTCATTTGTTTAATCTAATTATGAATTTACAAATTGGTGTAGTTATCGACTAAAATTTAGACGTATCATATTATTCTACCAAACGAAGTCGAAGAAATAAAATTCAAATTACTTAAGCCTGTACGATACGACGATAAATTTTATGCAAAATTTACTTGTAAATTTTCAGTAATAATAGGACGAGAGGTCAAAATATTGCCGATAATAATTTTTGCGATTCAGATACGAGTTTCTGCGGCGACGAAAATAACGACGAGTGCTTGCACGAGTCGTTATTTTCTAAAGCAACAGAAACGAGACAAGCTGAAGAGCAAAAATTGTCTGCAATATTTCGACCTAAAGTCCTATTCGTCTTGACAATTTAACTTTTCATTAAAAAATAGTTACAGAAAAAATTGTCGCTGAAATAAAGCTCCTCGAAATATTGTCACTACAATAATGGTTACAGAAAAAATTTTCGCTGAAATAAAGCTCCTCGAATTATTGTCGCTGAAATAAAGCTCCTCGAATTATTGTCACTAAAATAATCGTTTGATTGGTAGTTTATTTTTAAATTGAAGATTGCCATTGGTTGACAATGACATCAGTTAAATTGTCAAATAAATTCGCTGATTGTTTTTACCACAATTTCCTGTTTGCAACGTGTGCTAAATTTGATGTTAAATTTGGCATGCGCACATGCGTAGTAGCAAATCTTTTTAGTCGAAACAGTACCATCTAGAGGGTATTGGTTGAAGTATACGTTTGTTTTCATGTTATTTGTCGTTTGTTAGCTATTTTCTGAGGTTAGGGGAGGGTATTTATCTTCATCAGTGTTGTTATAGACTCTTAACCAAATTAATTTTGGTATCGTTAAGAGCTATTACTGCACTCAGTGCGGTAATGAATATTACCGCACTCTTTTTGTATAAAGAAATAATTTATTGATGAAGATAAAAAATTTAACAATACACGTTTGCTTATGGAACTTAACGGGACTCGTTTGATTGCCGCAAAACTCGGCTCACCGCCTCGTTTTTAGCAATCAAACTCGTGTCGTTAAGATGCTCATAATTAAACTTGTATCGTTAATATCTATTATCTTAGTTAGGAGCGCCAACATTAAACACGTAGTTAAACCGTACGAATAAAATGCAGGTTATGTTTATATTTACATTCCGCGTCATGCGCTGCAGTTTAGTTTGATTACGATACTTTTGCGCATTTTTACACGCATATTTACCAGAAAATTTAGAACAAGTTCTAAATAATTTACATGAAAGTTCAGTGCAAAATTTAGCAGCCAATTTTCTGTATGCAACGGTGCTTAATATTTTTATGGAAATTTACCAGTAAATTATGCAGAAAATTTAGCGTCGTGTCATATAAGCTTTAGAAATAGCTGACAGCAGTGTCAACTGTTAACTATCCCTTTAATCTATGCTGTTGACACTTCCAATTCCAGGCGGCTAACTTCAGCGCAGGCAGACCAACTTCACGTTAGACTAAAACCCAGTCCTCTATTTAGCCCAGTGTTGCCAGGTCTAGTGAAATTTCATTGGATCTAGTGATTTTTAGTCAATCTAGTGATTTAGTGATAACTTTTGCCAAAAGAGAATTATCTAGTGATTTTTTCCAATCTATTTTATAAAAAAAACAAATAATAAAGCAAAAATTCCTTCGCCCCTTTCGCCGTTGTTGCAGATTACTACCTACTATTATTATTCCAATCTTAGAAATTAGTTTTCGCTGTGACGGACAGATGGCAGCCTGAGATTTGAAATGCGAAGGTAAGTAAATTCCATGAATTACTTAACAGAAAATAGGTATTTCCCTGGTTCAAACTAAATGCCCGAGCCTATAAACAGAAAGGGAATTGTTCACATTTTGCATTTTTACTTTCGGTAGAACGTAAAAAATTATCAAAGTTTGAAGTGTGCTGTGAGTACTGTGACCACTGGGACTCAAGTGGATTTTCCGATAATTTAATGATATGAATTTAGAATTGTAGGCTGAAGCTCCAAAGATTCACTTGCTTTATCCAAGAATAGCAACTGCTTTTAAATTATTGTTGAGTTATTACATCAAACCAGAGTATTTAAAACACGGATTTAAGCAAATTACAGCATAGAAATCCGGAACATTATGTTTTAATTGAGCACTTGTACTTAGGTCCAAATATCGCAATAGCGCTAACAAGTAATAGTTTAACAGATAGTGCAAAACATTTTTTTCCGTTTGAAGTGTTTACATTTTTAAACCGAAGCAGCGCATCAAATTTTCAAAAGATTTCCCTTTAATTCCCGTGAAGCTGTTATGCTTAAATCATTAAATGTTCTAAATCCTTCAATAGTTGCAAATGTTGATAGTCTCGGCCCCTTAATTATAAATTTTTCTAATCTAATAACGGATGCCAATGCTTTAGATCGGGAAATCCGATCGCTAAAATGTTCTGCCATTAATTTTGAAATGGAAGATTTAGAATTTTGGAAAGAAATTTTTAATTGTAAAAAAGCCGACGGTAATTTGTTCTATCCCCAACTTTCTCCGTTTGTGAGTATTTTCTTCCCATAGTAGCACCTGCGTTGAAAGGGTTTTCAGTTCAATTAATTTAAATAAAACTAAACCAAGAATTAGATTAAGTACTAACACTTTGACTGGAATTCTTCATTCTAAAAACTTAATTTTGCCAAAAAACTGTTGATTTTGTTATTACGGATGCAATAATAACAAATCATAATAATAAATGTATGATTAAATTACATATTGAATAATTACTGTAGGTGTAGTTTGTTATTCATTTATAATTTTTATTATATTTTTAAACATTTTATCTCGTTCGTTATTTTGTTTATTTTTTATAATTGTTGTGAAAACTTTGATTTTGTTTTTTTAATTTCCAGCATTTTTCACGTTTAAATTAATCTAGTGAAATTTTTGTCAATCTAGTGATTTTTACCACCGCAAGCTAGTGACTTTTAGAATTTTGACCTGGCAACACTGATTTAGCCGCGTCTCAAATTTGTACGACACGATAAGCGGCTGACCTGGATCTGCTCCGCGGAGGTTGTCGCCCGCTTCTAGCCGTCTTTTGAATTTCATTCTAAATGTCCTTAACACTGTCTTTTCCTTCCTTACCTCAATGTTTTCTCCTTGCTGCTATCTTGTTATGCTAATTGCAAAGTGTTTTACCTTAAAATGCGTAGAATTTGTACGACACCATAAGCGGCCAACCCGGATCGGCTCCGCGGAGGTCGTTGCCCGCTTCTTGCCGTCTTTTGTAGTCCGTAATAAATGACCTTAAAACTGTATTTTTCTACCTTACTTCAATGTTTCCTCCTTGCTACTATCTTGTTACACTAATTGCACGGTGTTTTACCTTAAGATTCTGGATTAATTTGTGTAAAATCACTTATATTTAAACTCGCGAAATCAGCTGTGTTTCTACACTTGTATCCAGGACCGGACCCCAAGCAAATTTAATAAACAAAAAATATATATTGCTTCTGGTATAAGAGTGCGGTGGACAGAATAATAAAAGCAAATTGTAACATTCTTCTTTAAACGTCACATTAAATTAAAACAAGCCCCAAAAAACAAGAATGTTTGCAACTTATAGAAGAAAATAAGAATTTATTTAATGTAAGGATAAAAACATTTGTATACAATGCTTAGAAAACCTAATAATAAAATCACAATTACTTATTAATATCATAAAAATAATAGTAACATTTCTATTAAACTAACATGTTATTGTTTTGCTATTTAGAGTTTGCAATTACAAATTGATATCTACTTAGGATACATTATAATATATTGTACATGAGCATTTTCTCTATGAATCAACACCTTTTTCTTTATGTACTATTTCTATGTTACACTCGACAAAATGAAAATAAAATATTAAAAACATACACTGCTTTGAAGTTTTCTACATAAATAACCAGTTTGATTGTCAAGGTTTAGCATTATTTTCGAGTTAAAAATGCACAAGTTATTGCATTATATTGTCCATAGATACACATTTTTATTTTTAAAATTTACAGTTTGAGCATTATTCATGCGTATATTAAATTTTGTACGTTATGCTAAGAATAAAAATTTTAAAAAAACAAATTATGTTGTAGTTTGCAGTTTTCAAGGCATGCATGTATAACGTCCCGTTTCTGTTTTATATTTTTTTAAAATTTTTGGGAAACAATCTAAATGGTTTTCAGTTTTAAAAACTTAACCATATTTACAAACGAAAATAACAAAACAGAGAACCAATTAACCAGTGGGTCTCAGTGCTATAAATTTAACAAGAAAAATAGTGACACCCTGTAGAAAATTAAAACATCTCATCTGAAGGTAAGTTTAATTTTTTCTTCGTTTCTTGGTAAATCTGATTTTTGTAATTTATTTCACCGCTTTTGCAAAAAAAAAAATTATAACAAAAGCATTATTATGGAATTTAAAATAAATTTAGTCAAAATAGATTTTCCGTAAAATGATGTGCACATGTAGCTGCTGATTTACATTTCTATTCTAAAAATTTTTGCCGCTGCACCGATATAAAATCATTGTAATATCTGAGAACATTGAAACATATCTAAATTTCGGACTGAATTGGAATCGTTGCAACATTGCCACATGGGAGGTAATGGCAACCTTCTAATATAACAAACGTATAAGTATTAACTAAAATGTAAGTTTCAAGAGAAGTTTGTGACTATTCCGCCTCCATAAATAATTTTATCAAACGTTAGGAGTCGCTATGATTCGTGTTGAAATGCTTCAATACTGTAAAAACGTGGGCGCCTCAAGCACGTAAAATTGGATTTCACACACTCATGACTTAGCACTCGAAGGTGTATATGCACTACATGAATCTATATACATACATATATATTTTAATGATATGATTTGTTTCCGTAGGTTTTAATGTACAATTAAATAAATAAATGTAATAAAATAAATGACTACATCCTAGCAAGTATTATTAAATAAAAAGAACTAATTCAAACACATTTGCTATCAAATTTAATATTTGGATCCTTTAATAATAAATTAGACTACTGGGATTGTTTCAATGCGAATCTTATAGCTAATGGGACTAAAGTAGAAAATATGGCATTCCAACCTCATAAATTGTGCCAAACAGATGCGCTTTTCTTCAAGAAACAGTTCACTTCTAGGCCATTATACGTTTCCTTGGTGACAACAAAAGCGTAAGTAACTAAACGCCACAAAACAAAATACTTAAGGGATGCTTTTGCCGAAAGTTGATATAAAATAGAAGCCACATCAATAAGTTAAGGAATAATGCTTTCTAGAATCATTTTTCTGACCTATTCTGCTGTTCCTGCAATGGTTAATAGGGCACCAAAGAATCTCACAGTGAGTTCCCTGTTGCTGTAGGCTCCTGCGCTAAAGAATATGGCTGTAATGAACCACACACCTCGCTTCGTTGGCTCAGGAATTTTCTCGGTTGCTACTCTGCATCACTCGGTCTTTTGCCCCATCCTAGGACTCCCAAACTTCAATTACGCTACCTGCTCGTCCAACACTCTTTTGGCCACCAACTACACTGTTCATACTCTGAATGCTTTAAAAAAATATGGAAATAGTGACCCAAATTTTTGAAAATAAGTACCAAATAGTGACCTATTGTGTACATTAAACCAGTGCGCTTGGACAAATATATACTTTATTTATATATTTATTATATTATTACATGGGTTTATTTTATATTGATCTCGGAAAAAAGAATTGCATCTTACACCTTATAACTTAACTTGGCATATAATGAACAAGAAAACTACTTATTTGATATAATTTTTTTTTTAAAGATGATTCGATATTAACTTCGTTTTCCTTTTTTGTATCGTTGTTTGAACTTTTTCAATTTCTGCATCTATTGCTCTCTCTTCTTCTATCCGTTTTTTTACGCTGTCTATCATGGCTTGAGCCACATTTGCACCTACTAAATCTTCGCTCTTCAAGAAACGTTTCAACTTATTGTGTGCTTCGTTTAACAGTCGCTGCGAAGTTTGCTTTTGATAACTTGCAAGAGAAGAATATAATTTAATTATTTTACTTGTTGAATCAATTAATTCGGTTCCAAATAGTAACTAACTTCTTTAAGTTGTCTTTTTAAATTTTTTTCCTGTTCTGCTATGGATTTGTTTTCTCTTTCAATTGCCTTTTGGGCTTCCTCCTGCTGTTCCTTAATCTTTTAGCTTCTGCAGTTAATCTTGCTTTCTCTTCAGCATCTCTTTTTTTAGTTTCTGCGGGCTAGTTCAGTCTTTGTAACCAATCCTTTAGTAATAGGTACAAGTTCCAGTTTATTGTCATACCGTCTCATTCCATCTGCTATATGAAGCAAATTGTTTAACATTCTCTTACACAATAATGCTCCATCCTTTGTAAGAATTTTACCGGACCTTGAAAAACCCCTCTCCACATCTGAGTTGCCATGCGTAATAGCTAAAGCGGCTTTAATCAACACTGCTAAGTTTTGGTATTTTTCTTTGCCCGTTGCTGTCTTTAAATGAAAAATTTGATCCCAATACACATCTATACGTGAATTACTATCAAAGTTGCAATAAATTCCACTCATCAGCAATTGCTTCAGTTTTCATATCAAAAAAGGGCATAGCTATTAAAATTTTTAATATTTCTGAAGCACTGCGTCGTAATTTGATACGACTGGGGTGTAAACATCTCAAATGCTTTAATAAATTACTATTTTCTAATGAGGAGCTCTTCAATAAATGAGTGCAAGCATATTTATAGTGAGTCCTGATGCTGCGGTATATTTCAAGTTTTTCGCTTTCGTTTTCTATTTTTGAAATTTCCTTTTTGACCTCTTCCCCTATATCATTTTATTTATTTGTAAGTAATTATCGCTGTGAAGTATTTCTTGTGCATTTATTTTCGTGGACTCGAGTGATTTTATTGCGCTTTCTTTACAAAATTGCATGGTTAAGGTTTTAATTAATATTATTAGCTTTGAATGTAGTATGTGAATTTGAGGGTCACTATTTTGAAAAGTCAAGCTAAATTTTTCAAACAATTTAGAACTCGAAATTACAAATAATATTTCAATTTTAATTGAGGAATTTTTTAAAATATTTATTATGCTTTTATACGTAGTTTATTGTGGAAATATAACGTTTAAAATAATCAATAAGAGCAGGCCATTATTCAATTAGTCTTTCTGCAGCTGGATCTGATGAAAGCCGTTTAGTATGGAGTGGTACATTCATCTTTTCTTGCGATATTTGGTAATCTTGCTGGCTTATCCTTGAAAAAGTATTTTACTGCTATCAATAAATCAGCACAGTTGCTTCCAGAAACATCTAGTCCGTTAAGAAATGCATTATGCACTAAATGCAAATTGTAAGTGCCAATGTTAATTAAACCTTTACCCCTTATTTCTAAAATGCTCTCATTGATTAGCCTAAAAACGGTTTTGTTAACATTAGGCCCGTCGGATCCCAACATAATAATTTTATTCCTAGATAAATTTGCATCATCCAAGGCTGAATTAATTTGTTTCGCCAAATCACCACCAGTTGCATGTCCAATAACTGTAGTACATAAATGGCGCGAATTTATTTGTTGATCAGTGTTAGACCAATATATAACTTTTAGCTGCAGTTCTTTGTGCCCTCCTTTATTAGTGGTTTCATCGTAACATAATGAAAAATACAAACCTATTGGGAAATTTCTAGTCAAATTCGCTAAATTGCTAAAACACTAAAGTGTGAAAAATACATTACATTGTACATCGTCTAACAAAATATCCTTGAAATAGGGCCCTAAAATGACATTTTTGTAGGAGACATGGAAAATTTTTCACTAAAACCTTCTGGAAACATGGCTGCAAATGTATGTCCAATGCCTTCACAACTGTTCATTGGATAATTATGCACAACAGCACGTAAAGTCCATAGTATTTCTGTCTTTACTGCAGCCTCTTTAGGAGAATATAAGTGCATTTGATTTGAATGCGTCTTCATGGATTTATTTTCGTCATTACTACTTATAGGATTATCAATTTGCAAAAGTAACTGGTTAGGGCCAAATTCAAGTTTGAATTGTTCTATATGTTTATTGCCTTTTGCATGTTGATTAAGAGCTTGAAAACCTTTACATATAGGCACTTTCTTGCTGCAGACAATGCAAAATGCATTTTCGCTATCAAATTTCTTCGCCCAAATTTGAACAAGGGTTCCCTGGCAATCTTGCTGTTGTAACCACTGTTCTTGGAAATGGTATTTCCCCACCTCTACCATTAGCACTGTAGAACATTTTCTTAATGTGCACTATCTAATAATTTAAAAATTAAAAAATTATACTTAGTTAATCAAAAAACACTAATCACCGGGAGAGCTACGTGCAACTATAACAAACTATAACAAGAAGTGGTCTGATCTGACTGCTCAGGTTCCTTAATTAAAAACGCAAATTCAGTATTTTGTCTACATCCACATAAGTTGACCCTTTTCACTCCCACACACTTCTTTATCATATTACAGTATCAGCCACAAGCACCTATAAGCGGCAAATAAAAGTACAAAATAACTTATTCAATAGCATGTTGGAAACCAAAATCTCAATATGCCGCATATTAATAATAAAATTAGGCTGAAGTAACAATTTTTAACATTTTATTAGATTAGAAATGTAAAATGAAATATGTAATGAAATTAGGTACTGATAGTGAGAAACGGTCAAAAATAGGCACAAATAGTGACTTCTGTAAGAAATATGTGCCAGTACCTAGTATGAACCCTGCAACTAGGTACCGATCGACCAACTCCACACTATTTTACCTGGGCAGAAGCACTACCAAACACCAGTCAAACTTCCACAGGTTCCACAAGACACTCCCAATAAATTATACAACTTTTAATGAAAACTGGAGTATTTATTTATTGATAATTTTAGTTTTAATTGGGGAAGCCAAACAGAACACAGCCACCAAGCTTGGCTCGCTCTCCCTCAATTGTGCTTAAACATTCACTGCCTCTGGGGCAGCCTTTTTCTGCAAAGTTCTGAACTGGCTTTTAGCTTGTACACTCTGCGTCACTTGAGCAGATTTCTTGACTACCTGATCAGTTTTGTTGACCTCAGTTGGAACACTAACAGAGGCTGAATTCAACACCTTGTAGCTTCCTAATTTACCTTTTGCCTGTTGAAAAGTCCCAAAGTGATCATTGACCAACAATAAACCTGGCACTAACTGGTGTTCTTCACTGTCTACTACAGCGCTTTCTTGTTTTTCATGTATGAAAGTTACTTTTTGTGGCTTTTCCACTTGTTCAGTTTCTCTTTCAAACTGAATAATAGGTTTAGGTGTGTTTTGAGGGGCAGGAGAGTCAGTGTAGCCCGACAATGCCAGCAGAGCTTCTGCATCATTCCGCTTGGCAATCTTCTTATTTCGGCGTATATCAGTTGAAATGTCTCCATTAATTGATGCTTCGATTAAAAATTTACGGCGTCTCGGTGCACCTCGTTCTTCAATAACATGATAAACATGCTCTTTTTGTTTATTAGCCTGCTAAATATGAATCAAACGCAAAGCGAGGTTAATTTCTTCAGTATAATTGGAATTTAGATCGGAATTAACTTTAAATAAATCATGTTGTTTCTTTCTATTTACAACACGTTTGCGTTTCTTTGCCACCAAATTGATTGTGTTTGGGAGTGGTCTCAACTTTTTCAATTCCTCGAGCATCTTCTCTGCAGCGCGTCTTTTAGAAATCGCTTTAGTATTCCCTTCCCCCTTTGCCCTCAAATCTCAAACACGACATTGCATTACAAAAACCTTCGTATAACGGGGGCCTTTTTTGCTCAACACTTCAAAAATTACATTGAGGTTTCTCTTCCAGACTATTTTCTAAACTAATGAAATTGGAGACTTTAATTCAGTGCTGAGCTCATTAAAAATGTCAGTTGGTCATGATGCATTTTCGTTAACAAATGTGCACTCTTGATTATCATCCCTTTCTTTCTATTTTATATCTTCTATAGCTTTGAATGCTGTGTCATGTCGAGCTGCTTGTATAGTGTAACCCATGCCAAGATATTCGTACACTCCAACATGTAATCGAACAGAAAATGGTTCACCGGGAGGATGGTGGTGTTGGTTTTGTCCATAATCACGAATTTCATAGTGGGCATTGAAATTTCGTGGATCTTAATTGTAGCAAGCCTGGCCTGTACTATAGAAGTTATATCAACAAGGTTGCAATATGTAGCTCTGGGCTTGCAGAGCAGGTGCGCTATATCAATATCTGCGATCTGGCGAGCAGGGGCCTGCTCACAAGAAGCTATACACCGTTATATTGAAATTGGATAATGAGGAGTATAAAGCAGAGGATAGAAATAGTAGAAAGGCGCAACACTGCAGCTGCCATAGCTCTGCAGCACACCAAATTCAAGCATCCATCTCCAAAAACAAACCGAAACAATAGATCTGGCAAGGTAACACCAACTGTGGAGTTGAATGCCCTTGCCACGAAACATGGAGAGAGAATCGTTTATGTAGTCGAAGTGTGTGGGTCATTACAGCCATATTCATTAGCACAGGGGCCTAAAGCGACGGGGGACTTACTGCAGGATCCCAACTTTACTATTCCCTTTCCCATCAAATCTCCAACACGACATTGCGTTACAAAGACCTTCATATAACAGGGACCCTTTTCGCTCAACACTTCAGAAACTACATTTGCAAAGGTTTTAATATAAAATTAAATAAATAAATGTAATCAAATAAATTACTCTTATCTCATAGGTCGGGTCTCGACACCCTAGCAAATATTATTAAATAATAAGAACTAATTCAAATACATCTACTATCAAATTTAATATTTGGGTCCTTTTATCATAATTTTGAAACTAAAACTTTGAATAATGCGCATTTAACTAACTATTGGGATCGTTTCTATGCGGACATTATAGCAAACAGGATTCAAGTAGAAAATATGGCGTTCCAACCTCACAAATTGTGCCAAACAAATTAACTGTTCTTAAAGAAACAGTTCCGTTCTACGTCCTCAGTACCGCATTTCCCAGTAGGCTCACTAGGCCCAGGCCTAGGGCGCCAAATTTTAGTGGGCGCAAAATTATAAGGGGTTCAAAAGAAGAAATGTGCGCTTATTCGTACGCGTAATTATTGCAGTTTGGATTGTGAACGTCTGCGAAATAGGGCGACGCAACGCAAGCCTCGTGAAGACCCTTCTTCTACGTTGCGGCCAAACAAGTCGCAGGCGCACTCCGCGAGACAGTAGCTTAAACCTGTCAATCTTGTCACTCTGTTGTTGTCGGCCACCCGTCGGCCATTGACCGTGGGTGACTTTTGTTAGTGTTGTGAATTGTGAATCGCCATCACATCAGTTAATTTGTTAGTGCGTACTTACTACAAAATATAAACAACAATGTCCAAAAAACTAAGTGGTGCTGAATTTAGAAAAAAAGCTAAAGAGAAAAAAAGAATGAAAAGTTTTTATCTAAAGTTCCCAAAATTAGTGGGTTTTTTCTGCCCGGAGATAAACAACCCTGTCCAGTTGCAAGTGCTACTGATAATAGTGCTAATGAAAGTAATGTATCGGCATCGGTAAGTCAGAACCTGGATTATGTAGTTGAAGATGAAGGTGTTGTTGTTAGTGCCAAAGTTGCCAATTCCGATAACTTGCAAAGTCAATCGGAAAATTCAGAGCTAGAGTCCCAAAATGAAACAAATATATCTGATGACCCTGCTTTGTGGAACATAGACGACAAAACTCGAGAACACATAGCTAAAAATGGGTTCAAACAAAATGTTGACGCTGTTGACCTTCAGAGGATCAGATAATTTGTTCGGTTCCAGCAGAAATGGTGCATATATAGGTGCACTTGAACTGTTAGCACAATTTGATCCATTTCTATCCCAGCATATATATAAACATGCCAACAAAGGCCAAGGCAGTACATCTTACCTTTCACATTTCACTTGCGACGCAATAATTATAATAATGGGTAACACTGTTCTCAAGAGAATTATTCAAGAATTGAAGAAAGCAAAATACTACTCCTTAATTGTAGATTCCACTCCAGATATTGCCCATGTTGATCAGCTTACATTAGTTGTGCGATATGTATTACCCAATCCCAATGGTACGAAAACTACGCCAGTAGAGAGGTTTTTAGAGTTCCTCCCAAACACTGGACACAAAGTGGAAGAGTTGGCTACAGCTTTATTTAAAAACATGGAGTGTCACGGAATTGATATAAAAGATTGTCGTGGCCAGAGCTTCGACAATGCTTCCAACATGGCAGGAGTGTACTCTGGTCTTCAAGCCAGAATAAAGGAACAATGTCCACTAGCAGAGTATATTCCGTGCTCCTCACACTCTTTGAACTTAGTTGGAGTAGCTCCAGCAGAGGCATCGGAAAAAGCTGTAGTATTTTTCGACCTCGTGCAAAGGTTATACAATTTTTTTGGTGCTTCAACTCATCGCTGCGAGATTCTAAAAAGTGTCCTTAAAGATAGATTCCCAGTTGCAAAATCACTTTCGATTACCAGGTGGTCAGCTCGAGCCGAAGCTCTCAAAGCAATTTATAAGTCATTTCCAGATCTAGAAAACATAATAAGCGATAAAAACGAAAAGCCCACAACGCGGCAAGAGGCCAAGGGACTGGAAAAGAAAATGATGAAACTTGAAAACGTCTTCTTACTTATCTTTTGGAAGGAGATTATGGAAAAATTTTGGAAAGTAAATGCTACTCTGCAAAGTGAAACTATCGACCTTGGAACCGTTGGATCACTACTTGACTCGCTTAAATCTTATGTGCAACAACTAAGAAACAAGTTCGACGAGTAGCAGCAGAAATGTTGACTAAATCAGATGATTGAGAAAACGGAAAAGATTTTTTGATGAAATGCCCAGCAGCAATGAAACTAACGAGCTTGAACGCAAAGAAATTTTTAGAATAAATGAATTTCCATTAATTGTTGACAGAATAACCACAGAGCTCGATAAAAGGGCAAAGGCTTACAAGGGTGTCCATCACAAGTTTGGATTTTTGTTGAACTTAACAACACTGGAAAACAACGCCATCAAATCAAAATGTAAAGAGCTTGTTGAACTGTATAAAGATGATTTGGAAGAATGCTTCTCAGATGAGTGTGTGCATTTCAAGCATTATTTGAAGAGTGAAATTTCAGAGAGGGAAAGGGAAGATGAGAATGAGACCAAAAAGAAACGACCATCCTTCAAGTCTTTTCTCCAATTGATCTACGACAAGAACTTGCAAAACATATTTCCCACCATGGAGATTGTGTTAAGAGTAGTGTTAAGCACAGCTGTCACCAACTGCAGCGGTGAACGCTCTTTTTCTGTCCTAAAACGAGTGAAGAACCATTTACAGAACTCCTTTAAGCCAGTGCAAACTCATGCACTCTCTGTAATGGCCATAGAATCTGACCTAACTGAAAGCCTCGACTTCGAAGAAATAACAAGAATTTTTGTTGAGTCTAAGCAACGAAGAAAATTGCCTAAAATAAGAATTTGACTGTATATGACTGAATGCTTTTTTTGGACCTCAAGTGTTTGTTGGACTTTGTTAGACTATGTATTTATAATGAAGCTCAAAATATTATTTTTTCATCAATTATATCTCTACATTATGAATCGTGATGTAATTATTTCTGATTTTCAATATATGGGCGTAATTTGTGAATGTTGTCAATCATAAACATATTTTGTGTTATTGTGGATTATTTTAGAGTTGAAATAAAATAAGTGACTAAAAAATCATATTTTTCAAGTTATTTTATACACCATCCAAATAACATTTTGACAATATCAACAATTATTATTTATTTACAACTGGTGGGTACATATATATTTCTTTCAATACATATATAGTATTGTAACTGCTCCACTTCTACATTTTACAAGAAATTTTCTAACAGAAGCTTTTTTTCATTATTCAGTTAATCTCATTAGAGGTGTAGTAACAGGTATGCCAATTACTGCGAAGTTTAATATGATATTATACATTTTAAAGGAGTTAATTTATTTAAAATATCAACAATATATTCTTATATATTCAACTCAATGACAATAATCGTGACATTATTTGTTTTGCGACCGGTATTGCGGCAGGGAGGGCGCAACTGTTTTGTGTGCTTAGGGGCGCTGTTTGGCTAAATGCGGCCCTGTACATCCTTACACGTTTCCTTGGTGACAACAAAAGCGTAAGTAAATAAACACAAAACAAAACACTTGCCGGAAGTTGATATAAAATAGCAGCCACTTCACAATTTTAAGAATAATGCTTTCTAGAATCACTTTACTGACATGTTCTGCTACTCCTGCGATGGATAATAGAGCGCCAAAGAACCCCGCAGTAAGTTCCCCGTCGCTGTAGGCCCCTGCGCTGAAGAATATGGCTGTAATGACCAACACACCTCGCTTCGTTGGCTGAGAAACTTTCTCGGTCGCTACTCTGCACCACTCAGTCTTTTGTCCCGTCCTAGGGCTCCAAACTGGTCCAGGACAACTTGCTGCCTCGTTCAAACTCGCCTCAGACTTCAATTACGCTGCCTGTTTGTCCAAAACTCCATCAGGTCATTACAGCCACATTCTGTAATGACTAAATAAACGACTCTCTTTCCATGTTTCATGACAAGGGCATTCAACTCCACAGTTGGTGTTACCTTGCCAGATCTGTTGTTTCGGTTTGTCTTTGGAGGTGGACGCTTGAATTTGATGTGCTGCAGGGCCATGGCAGCTGCAGTGTTGCGCCTTTCCACTACTTCTATCCTCTGCTTTGTACTCATTTATCCAATTTCAATATAACGATGTATAGCTTCTGGTGAGCAGGCCCCTACTCGCCAGATCGCAAATACTGATATAGCGCTCCTGCTCTGCAAGCCCAGAGCTACATGTCGCAGCCTCGTCGACATAACTTCTATAGTACAGGCCAGGCTTGCTACAATTACGATCCACGAAATTTCAATACCCACTATGAAATTCGTTATTATGGACAAAACCGACACCACCATCCTCCCGGTGAACCATTTTCTGTTCGATTACATGTCGGAGTGTACGAGTATCTTGACATTGGTTACACTATACAAGCAGCTCGACATGATGCAGCATTGAAAGCTATAGAAGACATAAAACAGAAAGAAAGAGATGATAATCAAGAGTGCACAGTTGTTAACAAAAATGCATCATCACCAACTAACATTTGTAATGAGCTTAGCATAGAATTAAAGTCTCCAATTTCGTTAGTTCAGAAAATAACCTCGAAAAGAAACCTCAATGTAATTTTTGATGTGCTGAGCGAAAAGGGCCCCTGTTATACGAAGGTCTTTGTAACGCAATGTCGTGTTTGAGATTTGAGGGCAAAGGGAGAAGGGAATACTAAAGCGATTTTTAAAAGACGCGCTGCAGAGAAGGTGCTCGAGGAATTGAAAAAGTTGAGACCACTCCCAAACACAATCAATTTGGTGGCAAAGAAACGCAAACGTGTTGTAAATAGAAAGAAACAACATGATTTATTTAAAGTTAGTTCCGATCTAAATTCCAATTATACCGAAGAAATTAACCCCGCTTTGCGTTTAATTCATATTCAGCAGGCTAATAAAGGAAAAAAAACCTGTTTATCATGTTATTGAAGAACGAGGTGGGCCGAGACGCCGTAAATTTGTAATCGAAGCATCAGCTAATGGACACATTTCAACTGATGTACGCCCAAATAAGATGATTGCCAAGCGGAATGATGCAGAAGCTTTGTTGGCATTGTTGGACTACACTGACTCTCCTGCCCCTCAAAACACACCTAAACCTATTATTCAGGTTGAAAGAGAAACGGAACAAGTGGAAAAGCCACAAAAAGTAACTTTCATACATGAAAAACAAGAAAGCGCTGTAGTAGACAGTGAAGAACACCAGTTAGTGCCAGGTCTATTGTTAGTCAATGATCACTTTGGGACTTTTCAACAGGCAAATGGTAAATTAGGAAGCTACAAGGTGTTGAATTCAGACTCTGTTAGTGTTCCAACTGAGGTCAACAAAACTGATCAGGTAGTCAAGCTCAAGTGACGCAGAGTGTACAAGCTAAAAGCCAGTTTAGAACTTTGCAGAAAAAGGCTGCCCCAGAGGCAGTGAATGTTTAAGCACAATTGAGGGAGAGCGAACCAAGCGTGGTGGCTGTGTTCTGTTTGGCTTCCCCAATTAAAACTAAAATTATCAATACATAAATACCCCAGTTTTCATTAAAAATTGTGTAATTTATTGGGAGTGTCTTGTGGAACCTGTGGAAGTTTGACTGGTGCTTGGTAGTGCTTCCGCCCAGGTAAAATAGTGCGTCAAAGTTAGTCGATATGTAGTTGGCGATTTCCAAAGGAGTTTTGGACGAGCAGGTAGCGTAATTGAAGTTTGAAGCGAGTGTGAACGACGCAGCAGGTTGTCCTGGAGCAGTTTGCGGCCATAGGATGAGGCAAAAAAAAAGAGTAGCGACCAAGAAAGTTCCCGAGCCAACGAAGCAAGGTGTTATGTGTCATTACAGCCATATTCTTCATCACAGGGGCCTACAGCGACGCGAGACTCACTGTGGGGTTCTTTGAAGTCCTATTATCCTTCACAGGAGCAGCAGAACAGGTCAGGAAAGTGATTCTAGAAAGCATTATTCTTAAAATTATTGAAGTGGCGTCTATTTTATATCAACTTCTGGCAAGAGCGTCCCTTAAGCGTTTTGTTTTGTGGCGTTTAGTTACTTACGCTTTTGTTGTCGCTAAGGAAACATATAATGGCCTGAACTGAACTGTTTCTTGAAGAAAAGCTCATCTGTTTGGCACATTTTGTGAGGTTCGAACGTCATATTGTCTACTTGAGTCCCATTAGCTATAATGTCCACATAGAAACGATCCCAGTAGTTAAATGCGTATTATTCAAAGTTTTAGTTTCAAAATTATGATAAAAGGACCCAAAAATTCAATTTGATAGCAAATGTATATGACTTAGTTATTATTGAATAATTCTTGCTGGATGTAGACGCCTGCTCATGAGATAAGAGTAATTTATTTTGTTACATTTATTTATTTATACATTAAAACCTATGGAACCAAATCATATCATTACAATATATTATATTGCTGCTGCTGCTATTGGTTATGCAATTCTTATATTAACTAACATACTAACATAACATACATATTATTGATAGTATAACGAAATCCTAAATTTATTACACTAAACCGTAAATTTAATCCTATATATTCTAACTACAAGTATTGTATGTTGAAGAATTTTGAGGAATTCCATAATTACCCCAAGGTAGCGTTACTATAGCATTTTTTGAATAACATTTATTGTCACGTAGTGTAAGTGCTATTTTTGTTTGTTTTTTGTAAACACTTTATGTCGTACAGAATGAATAAAATTTTTTGCTCACTTTACAATACCGTTTGACATTAAAACGTTATAATAGTCGTCAAAGGAAATGGTTTTCTTTACTACATATTTTTAAACAACTTTTGCCTTCCTAACTTTGTCAACCCCATTAATCTTTAATGCATACATTTTTGCTCTCAACCCAATAAAGTAGGTTAGCTGTGGGCCTTTCAATTCATCCTTCACTACTCCAGGAACTTTTTTATTTACCCAGACGTATAGAGTACACATTAGCAAGTGTATAATCACTTGTGTTAAATCGATCTAGATTTTCTCAAATTAAACGATACAAGTTGTGTCGTGCTTGTATTGAATAATATAACTATTTGTATCTTGATACAACAAAGATACATTATCTACTTTCATTTTCATGAACTCATAATGAAATTTATACATATGCAGTTTTGACAGATGTCTATATGTACTGGTTTTCTAAAATGTACTTCTTGTTTACTAAGTTCTATCGCAACCATTTTTTTGTTAAAAATTATTCTATGAAAATTTGGCTTTAAAATTAATTCTTCTGCAGCGCCTCGACCCCCCCCCCCCCCACCAATTTAGTAACAAGTTTAATTATTCTGTTACCGCGTATTTTCCATTGTTTTCCAGTACATAGCGTTATTTAATCATTTATATAATTTACTTTCAAAATCATTTTTCGCTAAAATTCTCAATTGCAAATTAAATTCGATATAGGGTTTCAACCAAGAAGCTTGTGCAAATGATAAAATTCTATAAATTATCTTCAATATTAAACCATGTGACAGACATTGTTTTCGAGTCCTATAATAGTGAACGACGTATTTATCTTTATCGAATAAAGTTAGTAATTTTGAATATTTTAAACCTTCATCTGGAGGCATGCGGTTTTCAAGACAGAATGGTAAATCTCTATGAGCATCATGCAATGATTGTGGATATTCCAAATCTACTTCAAATGTGAAGCCAACATTGTTTTCAACGCTAATTTCATAAACAACAAATGTTTCAATTTTTTCCAATGTTAACCATTTGAAATTACCACTGGGCAAATAGACAGTTTGACATAAACCATAAAGGTTGTTCACATCCAATAAGGCCAAAGAGGTCTCTATTTTAGCAGAATTGTATTGGATACCCATGTAAGGATTGTTAGTTTCGCCATAAACTTGACTTAAACCACTTCGAATTCCCTTTTCTACCATCAATAACATGTGTATATCTGTGAATAGTTCCAATTTTAGATCTGTATATTTTAATATTGCATCCCAACTAAAGCCGGGTGTTGTAAAGTACCAACAACAATCTAGACTGTACGTTTTAAAACAATTTTCACAGAAATTCAAAAACACATCGCACAAAAGAGGTATGTCGGGCTTTAAATACAGATCACTATATTCTCCCAAATTTTTAATATTAAAAACTGGCTATATTTTTTGTGCATGCGAATAATCTTTGTTTAACCTAGAGTAGAACTTCTTCGCAGGCAATATTGTTTCTAATAATTTATTTTCATTCGATAAATACTCATAGGGATTCGCATTAATAATTTCAAGTAATGTGATGATAAATGTTGATTTTCCATACTTAAAAGTTTTGAAATCCTTCTCTTTTAAATAACTGCCTAATTTATTGCGGGATGAGTCTAAGAAACG
This sequence comes from Agriotes lineatus, assembly GCA_940337035.1. Classification (NCBI taxonomy): domain Eukaryota; kingdom Metazoa; phylum Arthropoda; class Insecta; order Coleoptera; family Elateridae; genus Agriotes; species Agriotes lineatus. The sequence continues at coordinate 41,399 of CALNHX010000744.1, read as the reverse complement.
ATATGAATCAATACATTGAAATTTCACTTTTGTACCTTTATGTAATTTTTGAACTGCAATATATTTTTCTTTATTTTGAGGAATAATTTAAATCTTACCCGAAAAGTGTGTACAAATGTCTGTGATAATAAAATGCGCATCGTAATTGCTAAAATTATGGAAAATAACAGGTATAATAGAATCTAACTTATAATTTAAATTACACTCACGATGCGCAATTCCTCTCAAAACACCTGTGAGGTGCGAATGATCGCAAACCTTTACTTCCCCTTCGCCGAATGATTTTTCGCAGATATAACATGCTCTTAGTAAGGAAAGGTCTGGTGGACAATTACTCGTATCTGCAGGTACAGTTTCGAACAGTTTTTCCCCTTCCACCTTTTACTCTGCATAACAATTACACAACACATTACAATCATATTAAAAACAAAATTAAAACATGTTTTACTTACAGTCTTTTTCGTTGTCGTCGTCCTCATCGATCGCTTCTTTAACTTCCTCGAAGACCAAGGCATTTGCAGGGTTCACCTTTCCATAATCCACTTTTCCCTTGTTGACGATTTACGATTTTTAACGTTTTGCAGTTTAATTTCTCCACGTCCTCGTCTGTCAGAGATTTAGCCACTTGCCTCGGTGCATAAATGTCTCCTTCACAAGCGTCTACCACCACGCAACATTTTCCTATTTTGGGCAAAAAATGTCTTTATTCGATTTACATTAAATGACGAATTCGCAGGCAAATTACCTAATTTTATGTTTGGCTTTACTTCAGATGCAGAATTAAATTGATTCAGCACGTTTGAAGATGCCATATTAATTACAATAAAAATTGATAAACTCACGATTACAACCTGGAGCAGTATTAGCAGCACACTGTAGATTCTAATTACCACCCACAACAAACATGCGTTTAAATAGGTCTGTTATTTACTACAACATTCGGGTCAATGAACAATATCACAATTATCAATAGATTCAAAACACTCTAATTAAGAAATATATCCTCACAACTTAAGTTCACGGTTTATGTGACTATAACAACACCATTATTTCCAAATATAAATTAACAGATCTTCACGTGTCATAAATTCATAAACCTGACCTGAAAAATAATGTAATGAACACAAGATATGTTACAACTTCCTTCCTCATTTTATACTCCGAACAAGCTTTCTTAATAATATTTATCTGTAATATGAATGGATAAAGAACTTTATACAAAATATTGACAACAACGTTAAGTCCACTGTAACTTCAAATTACGTACCCCAAGGATCTATTTTGGGACCAATTCTATTTCTCTTAGATATAACTGATTTGGATAAAGTAACAGGTATTGCTTTATTTATCTTGTATGCGGACGATGTTTCAATTATTGTTTAAATCGAAACATTAATTGTTGGAAATTAAATACAGTGTGTCCAAGATAAGGAGGGCCAGCATGGGGATCTCGGTAATGGTAAGAGATACAAAATTGGTTAAATGGTAAGAAAGTTGCGCAATTAAAGGACTAAAAAAATGACGTCTATAAATCCTTGATATGATTTTTTGTTTTTGAATTATCGCAAAAAAACCGAATTTTTGGATTTTCTTTTTTATTTTTTTCTGACGTTAATATTAAAGTTAGAGCGAAACTGATTAAACTTCTTTAGAACAACTTTTAGTGGACTTAATGATTACGTTATCAATTTTTTTATCCGACGTTTCGTCTTCAAGAAACCATCATCAACTTAATTTTTTTAAATACGGTCTTGGTTTTTTGATGCCAAATTTGCAAAGCCCTTGTTACTCTAAATTCAACAATGTACCACATATTATGGTTTAATTACGTTTCGAGTTTTTTTCTGATCATCAGAAAATTTTTTTACATACGGACCTACATTTCTCATAATTTTGTAAAAATAAGTTCATACAGTAAGTTAGGCTTTTCTACATGCCGTTAAAATATTAAAATGCACATCATAATGTCATAATTCTGATACATTAATTTAATAAGCAACCAATAACTATTAACAATAAACAACAAATAAATGAACAAAAGATAAGCAGAAAGAATGAGAAAACAAGCCTTGAAACAGTGTAATAGGTATTTAACGTTTTCAAATAGAAGAAAAACTTAGAAGATTGGTTCTTGAAGCCTTTCAAAGTATAACGCCAGTATTACTCAATAATGTTTTAGATTCTACAGTTAGATGTTATTTATTCATAGAGAATGATGGCAACCTTTTTGAATACCTTCTGTAAATTTAATACCTATTAAATGGTTTCGATGTTCGTTTTGTTATTCTTTCTGTCTATCTTTTGTTCATTTCTTTTTTGTTTATTGTTAATAGTGATTGGTTGGTTATTGAATTAATGTATCAGAATTATGACATTATGATGTGCATTTTAATATTTTAACGGCAATGAAAAAGGCCTAACTTACTGTATGAACTTATTTTTACAAAATTATCAGAAATGCAGGTCCGTATCTAAAAAAATTTCGGATGATGATCAGAAAAAACCTTGAAACGTAATTAAACCATAATATGTAGTACATTGTTGAATTTAGAGTAACAAGGGCTTTGCAAATTTGGCATCAAAAAACCAGGACCGTATTTAAAAAAATTAAGTTGATGATGGTTTCTCGAAGACGAAACGTCGGATAAAAAAAATGATAACGTAATCATTAAGTTCACTAAAAGTTGCTATAAAGAAGTTTAATCAGTTTCGCTCTAACTTTAATATTAACGCCAGAAAAAAATAAAAAATAAAATCCAAAAATTCGGTTTTTTTGAGATAATTCAAAAACGAAAAATCATATCAAGGATTTCTAGACGTCATTTTTTTAGTCCTTTAATTGCGCAACTTTCTTCCTATTTAACCAAATTTGTATCGCTTTCCATTACCGAGATCCCCATACTGGCCCTCCTTATCTTGGACACACTGTATATAGTGTCATGGATGTTCTGTATAGCTAGTTCTGCAACAGCTCGCTATTTCTGAATGCAGGAAAAACAAATGTATGATTTCACGATAGGCAAAGATTGTAAATATTTGGATATACATATAAATGGGCATTTAATAACAAATACCTACAGACTGTGTCAAATTTTTAGGGATGCATGTTGACAAATGTTTAACGAGCAGACCTCACTATGAATATTTAGTTCCCGAACTACTTTCTATTCTATAGTTATTTAAAATGTTTGTAATTTTTTATAAATAAATGTTTGTTACATTGACACTTTTTGTGCATGTAATATTTTATAGACAAAAGTAAATATATCATATCAAGATACCAGCTAAAAAAATTGTTTATTATTGGCTATCGTGGCAGTTTTAATTTTAAAAAATCAAAATTTTATGGAAATGTAATTTCCACGCGGCAGGACTAAATTTAAAAACAACAATTGGAAATACAAATTATTTGTTGATCATACCTCTTGTTAATAAATCCTGCAACATGAGTTACAACAATTAGAGTTCTGGACGTGGTGTTGTTTATGCAAAATCTTTCCCTATACAGTAGTGAAACCTCTCTTAAGGGTTTAAAAAGAAATGTCGGTAATCCTGCTGTTTACGGCTCCCATTTTGAACTATCACTCCTAGAGCCAGTAATACAGGAGGGAGGCTGCAACGCTGTGGGTCGATTATACCTAAGTACTACCGTTTAGAAGCAGCTCATTTCGAAAAAAGAAATTGCGAAAACTACATAGATGCAAATTAACAAGACAATTCAATTTTAATTCACTTACATTATATTACAAATAAATTATTAACAATAAAACTGTTTACATTGCAATCGAAATTCTATTTTTCTGATTCTGAACAACTTCTTTAATATATTCTTTAATAAAACTAAGCCTACAACTTTTCAATTTCCTCCATTTATTTTTGATGGCAGTTCAGTTCAGTAAATAAATTATTGATTATAAAAGGGTTTTATCCATTATTTTTGTTGATACAATTGGTTTATGTGTACATTTTAGACATCAAAAATCAGTTATTATTAATTAAAATTTCACTATTATAATCCTCATTTTATACAAATTGTTTTAAAACTAACATCCTGCATTATTTTTAACTACATACAGTATATTTTTGTTCTGACAATCTTATATGAAACTTATTCAAATATAAATTCAGCTTAAAACTTTCATATTTCTTCAAACTAACTTATAGTTTGAAATAATTATTAATTACTTTTTAATTGTGAATTGCTATATTTTAATATCAACAATCCTTCACATAACTCCAAATATGATCATTTTAATTTATATTTTAGAACCTTATTTTGAACATAAAATGCATTACTTGATTTAAATCTTATATGTAACGTCTTAAATAAATTTTGAATAGTTACTCTGTTCTTTTCTGCGAGCTTTTCTGTTTAAATTTACCCTTGTACATTTTTATAATTAGATAGTCGTTCTTCCCATAAATTCTTTTCTATCTAGAAATTAACTTTTACCAACAAATCAGTAGTTTTGATCTGTAACTATCTCAATATTTATAAAAAGTAAACTAAATTGTTAATAAAAAAGGTGCATATGTATTTAAAAAAATTATTAAATTGTTTAGAAAAAAGTACAAATGTATTTACAAAAAATAAACTAAACTGTTAATAAAAAATCTTTGGTAAATATGTATGCACTTTATTATTAACAATTCAGTTTATATTTGGTAAATACATGTGCACTTTTTTTATAAACAACTGAATCTAGTTTTAATAACTTTTGATGCACTTCTTTATTAACAATTCAATTTATGTTTGGTAAACACATTTGTAATTTTTTATAAACAATTACATTTATTTTAGGTACATTTGTATGCTCTTCTTTATTAACAATTCAGTTTATTTTTTCTAAATACATGTGTACTTTTTTATAAATAATTTAGTATATCTTTGGTAAATATATATGCACTTTTTTATTAACAATTTAAGATTATATTTTGTAAATGCATATGCACTTTTTTATTAACAATTTTGATTATTTTTTGTAGATACATGTGTGCTATTTTATAAACATGTGAATCTATTTTTAGCAAATTTTTGTGCACTTTTTTATTAACGATTCAGTTTATGTTTGGTAAATACATATGTAATTTTTTATAAACAATTTAATTTATTTTAGGTAAATTTGTATGCACTTGTTACTTCCCTTTACGATAAAAAAATTCAAAATTGAGTTTTCAACAGATCTTCACGTTTTAGAGTCCCCTGAACCCAAAAAACATGTTTTTGTTCATTGGTCTGACTGTCTGTGAACAGAATATCTCAAAAACGAAAAGAGGTATGGCGTTGAAACTTCATATTAAGTTTTGTGTACTATCTAGACGTGACAGCAAGCTTTTGAAGAAAATCGCATAACCGGAAGTATGGTGTTTACTCTTGCGATTTTTCAGTTTTTTTCGATTTCTTCAAAAACGGCTCTAACTTTATATTTTTATTACATTTTAAATGCGTATTGATGTGAGATAGGTGATTTTCCAGTTGAATACCTCTAAAATTGGTTTCTTTTGTTTTTTTTTCCTATTTTCTTTAACTCCTATTTTAAATAGACACCTGGTATATTATTACATTTTTGAATTAAGCTTAAAATTTTAGAGACTATTCAATTCACCTGTCATCTGTCAAAAAGTGACCAATGAAAATCCAGAATTCTGACGTTTCTTGACCAATCAAAAAAATATCAGTGGATATATCTTCCTAGAAGGTATTCAAGTGACTATTTTTAACAAATGCGATTTTTATTAGAAAAAGTCAATATTAGTGTTCCGTTACTATAGAAATTGCGTAGCTTGTTGATAGATTTACTGAAAACTAATTTGAAAAAGTAGTTTGGTTCATTAAATAGTCCCTCGAATACCATTCTTAGTCAAAGTTAAGTAGATTATTTTTGCGGTGGTATCACTACTCATGTCCATTGCGCTTGGGATTAGGACTCGTGCTAGCGCACTCGTTCTAATCGTACCAAAGCGCAATGGACATTCGTGACACCACCGCAAAAATAGTCGACATAACTATGACTACTCATGGTATTATAAGTGAAAATTTGTCTCTTCATCTAACGCTCTATTTTGTATGGTTTCCGTGGAATTTGCAATTTTTAAAAATTTTTGACAAATGCTTAAAAATTAAAATCAAATTTTTGCCTAATTATAAGATCACTGTAAAAGGAAGTTGTGTGTGTGTATCACACCAGATGTTTTATAAACAATTCGGTTTACTTTTTGTAAACAACGTAATTTCTTCTTTGTAGTTACATGTTTTGCACTTTTTTATATTTAATAAACTTGGCACTGTTTGGAGTTTTAGTTACAAATAGAGTATATTTTATTTCTCCCTTACCCACTCTTGTATGTTCCTTATCCATTTTCCATCAGATTTAATTGTATATCAATTATACTAGGGGTTATTATTGCAATTTTTAAATAATTTTACTGCTAATTAGTAGTCTACCGCCATCAAAAATAAATGCAGGAAATTCGATAATTGTAGTAGACTTAGTTTTATTGAAGATTATTAAAGAAGTTGCTCACAATCACAAAAATAGTCGAATATCAATTGTGACGGAAACAGTTTTATTACTAATAATTTATTTATATCCTGTAAATGAATTAAAATTTAATTGCCTTGTTAATTTGCGTTTTTCTAGTTTTCTTAATTTCTTTATCGAAATAAGCTGCTTCTAAAGGGTGGTGTAATCGACCCACTGCGTTGCAGCTTCCCTCCTATATAACTAGCTCTAGAAGCGGTAGTTCAAAATGGGAGCCGTAAACAGCAGAATTACTGAAATGTACACTTATATATACACTTAACAGAAAGTTGTGTCGAAATACAGAGTATGAAAATTAAGTAACGCAGAAATTCGGTAACTCTATTAATATGCGTTTTCGGGAAAATTTCTCAAAGTGGTGTAACAATTCAAATAGTTTAATTATTATACCGTGTGTCCACAGGAGGACGCACCATAGGGATAACCTAATAGAATAGAAAGATCGGCTAATGCTGTGATCACCGGCACGCTAAAACGTTGTTTTCTGGCTTCTGACTTGCCACTGTATGAAACAATATTGTTATAAATGGTACAAGAAAAGGGACGGTGGTCACAGCACTGGTTGATATTTATATTCTATTAGCATTATCTTATCTCTATGGTGCGTACTCCTGTGGACACACGGTATATATATATATATATTATAAGTGTTTATTATAAAAATATAAAATCAATCACTGTAGTACTGAAATTAGAACCTCTAATTGCAGCGAGGGAAAAACATTACTAAAGGAGGAAATATACATGTGCATAAAAATGTGCAGCATCAAATCAATAACGACAATACATAATCCGGTAGGATTTGGGCTCCTGGGGTCAATATAGGGAATACATATGAACTACCAATTCGAGAGCTAGTAACATAAGAGGGAGGCTACACAATTCAGAACCGCTTGAGCAGCTTCAACTTAAAGTAAACTACACACATACATTAACAATTGCAAGTCGACTTGTAGTATTAGCAGAGACAAATATTTTGCGCATGCACAAAGCTTAAAATGCGTAATTTAGGTGTCATACAACGTCATTACCCCCTAGAAATAAAAACTATTATTGTTAATATGTGTAATAACAACGCTTTTTGTCTATTCATTTTTACTTCCTTTTACAATAAAGGAAGTATTGGATTGACCCCAAAAATTCGAAATTGAGTTTTCAACAGATCTTCAAGTTTTAGAGTCCCCTGATCCCAAAAAACATATTTTTTTTCATTGGTCTGTCTGTCTGTCTGTGAACAGAATATCTCAAAAACGGAAAGAGGTATGGCGTTGAAACTTCATATATAAGTGTTGTGTACTATGTAAATGTGACAGCAAGCTTTTGAAGAAAATCGCATAACCGGAAGTAGGTGTTGTGATTTTTCAGTTTTTTTTCGATTTTTTCAAAAACGGCTCTACCGATTTTCTTTAAACTTTACATTTTTAATGTGTATTGATGTGAAATAGGTGATTTTCCAGTTGAATACTTCTAAAATGGGTTTCTTTTGTTTTTTTCTATTTTTTTTTATTAACTCCTAAGTTAAATAGAACACCCAGTATATTATTACATTTTTGAATTCAGCTTAAAATTCTAGAGAAAATTTGTCTCTTGAACTAATATTCTATTTTGTACCGTTTTTGTAAAATTTTTTATTTTTGAAAATTTTTGACAAATGCTTAAAAATTAAAAATCAAATTTTTGGCTAATTATAAGATCACTGTAAAAGTAAGTTGTGTGCGTGTATCACACCAGATTTTTTATTGTATTAAAATTATTATTATTATAAACAATAAATGAATTAAATCATTTAAAAACTCATTTTTTATTTTTCTCTTAGATTTTTTTCTAGGTCAAGGAAGAAGAACTAACACGTTTTCCAAGCGGGCCGACAGAAAAACGACGGCAGGCGCCGTCGGCGTCCAATTTTGCTTGAATTTACTAGTACGGTTTGGGATACTGGGGTCAGCTCGTATTTTTGCAATAAATTAAGATAGCTCCTCGAAATTTTGCACAAGCCATCTGGGGGCGGTCCTATAACAAACGATTCCGGTTTGGAAGCCCTACGCCGCTCACAAGGAGCGGCGTCGCGGCGCTAAAATCGGATTCTTTTCCTCAAGAAATTTTTTCACGAAATTACATATCTAGGTCAAGGATAACGTACTAACACGTGAAAAAATTTCTCGAGGAAAAAAATCCGATTTTAGCGCCGCGACGCCGCTCCTTGGGAGCGGCGTAGAGCTTCCGAACCGTTTGTTAGAGGACCGCCCCAGATGGCTTGTGCAAAATTTCAAGGTTCTATCTTAATTTATTGCAAAAAGATCCCAAACCGTACTAATAAATTCGAGCAAAATTAGACGCCGACGGCGCCTGCCATCGTTTTTCTGTTGGCCCGCTTGGAAAACGTGTTAGTTCTTCTTCCTTGACCTAGAAAAAAATCTAAGAGAGAAAATAAAAAATGAATTTTTAAATGATTTAATTAATTTATTGTTTATAATAATAATTTTAATACAATAAAAATGAATAGACAAAAAGCGTTGTTATTACACATATTAACAATAATAGTTTTTATTTCTAGGGGGTAATGACGTTGTATGACACCTAAATTACGCATTTTAAGCTTTGTGCATATTCTTCGTATTGTTGTATAATTGCGCAAAATATTTGTCTCTGCTAATACTACAATTCGACTTGCAATTGTTAATGTATTTGTGTAGTTTAATTTAAGTTGAAGCTGCTCAAGCGGTTCTGAATTGTGTAGCCTCCCTCTTATGTTACTAGCTCTCGAATCGGTAGTTTATATGTATTCCCTATATTGACCCCAGAAGCCCAAATCCTACCCATAATCCAACAGTATAGTATTCCCATATAATTATATATATGACTATTCAACACTATAACATATAAGCCAATCACATTGCAGACATTTGCTTTTTTCAACCAATAACAGCAGTATATCACTGAATATTGGGCACCATGCAAAATATTCACAAAACAATGTATGTACTCAAAAAATAAATAGCCTTGTTGCGAAGTATCGCTTAGCAACGATGTTCTGTCCTTAGTGATATCGCTAGGATACGTAACACTAAACCCCAACAAACTGTGTGGCTTGTTTTAAAATTTTTAAAATGCTGTGTTTTGGAAGTATTCCGCTGAATTTAATTGAGAATGAATAATTATATTAATTGTTGGAATATTTTTCAATAAAGTTAATCGTTATGTATTAATATTGTTAAATAGTCGTCCCAAATACCACTCGAAGTGGATATATATTTTTTAAATATTTTGCCATTTCCATAGAAATTATTGCAAATTTCACTCAACAAAATCACATTTAAATGTCACTCGCCTTCGGCTCGTGACATTTTTGATGTGATTTTGTATCGTGAAATTTAAACGCAATAATTTACATGGAAACGACAAAATATTTGTCAAAAATATATCCACTGCTTGTGGTATTACCCTTGAGTATTCCAACCAAAAATTGGAAAGCTATTTAAAATCCAGTGCACCATGAAAAGTGTAAGTCATGTCTAAGTTGGTTTCATACAATCAGTTAATTATATTCTAACGTCAATCCGCTTTCAAGTAATGACAGTTCATCTGCAAATTGTACATGTAACTGTTTTGTTAAGGCATTGTAACTTTGTGGATGATTTAAGTATGTGCTAGTTGAGTTTTTAAAGCTTTATAGTAGCATACAAAATGTTTAAAAACGTATTTGTCTTCCAAACTTCCCAATGCATCTGTCACATTTGAAGTGTCACTGAATGACAATCAAACAGTAATTTTATGAATTAAATTACGAAGTGACTTACTGTACTCAATGCTGGCCTGATTTTAAATAGCTTTCCAATTTCTGGTTGGAATACTATACAATAATTATCCAACGTTTGAAAAAGCATGTTAATTATCTAAGTAGTCGACCAGTTATTTTAAGAATTACAACACACAAACAACATCAGAAAATACAGGATTAATGTAAACGTTACTGCACATTTCTGATATATTTTTGAGTGAGTGAAGTGTTTTGTGACGACTAACAACCTCTTATAATCAAGTGACAATTATTTATACGCTTACCTGAAGTTTATGATGTAAATCTGCAGAATTAGCAAAGACACCTTGTGGCTACTGGGTCAGATGCTACACTTGGAAGTTTTGATTGGTTCTGAAAATAGAGAATATTCATACCGTAAATGCTTTTACACGATTGCGTACTGAAATATAGACATTTACAAATGCTGTTAAAAGTACAGGTAATCCTGCTGTTTAATGCTCCCATTTTGAACTACCGATCCCAGAGCTAGTAATATAGGAGAGATGCTGCAATGCTGAGGGTCGATTCTACTACCATTAGCAGTAGTTCATTTCGATAAAGAAATTGGGAAAACTATAAAAATGCAAATTAAATTAACAAGACAATTAAATTTTTATTATCTTACATTATATTACAAGTAAATTATTAGCAATAAAACAGCTTCCGTTACAATGGAAATTCGACAATTTTTGTGATTGTAAGCAACTTCTTTAATAATCTTTTTGCAGTAAAATTACTTAAAAATTGCAGTAATAAGCCCTAGTATAATTAAAGTAAAATTTAATTAGTCAGCAAATGGATAAGAAAGAAATGAAATATACTACTGTATTTGTAAATAAAACTCCAAACAGTGTTAAGTTTATTGAATATAAAAAGGTGCAAAACCTGTAACTACAAACAATACATTAAATTGTTTATGAAAAAGTGCACATGGATTTACAAAAAATTCATTGAACTGTTATTAAAAGTGCATATATATTTACCAAAAATAAATGAAATTGTTTATAAAAATGTACAGATGTATTTACAAGAAATAAACTGAATTTTTAATAAAAAACATTTATATATTTGCCAAAAATAAAGTAAATTGTTTATAAAAATGTACAGATGTATTTACAAGAAATATACTTAATTGTTAAAAAAACTTTGATATATTTGCCAAAAATAAAGTAAATGGTTTATAAAAATGTACAGATGTATTTACAAGAAATAAACTAAATTGTTAATAAAAAAATGTTTATATATTTACCAATAATAAATTAAATTGTGTATAAGAATGTGCAGATGTATTTACAAGAAATAAACTGAATTGTTAATAATAAATGTTTATACATATATTTACCAATAATAAATTAAATTGTCTATAGGAATGTGTTCATAGTTCAGTTATTTTTTTATAAATACATGTGCATTTTTTTATAAACAATTTAATTTATTTTTAGTAAATATATAAACATTTTTTATTAACAATTCAGTTTATTTCTTGTAAATACACCTGTACATTTTTATAAACAATTTACTTAATTTTTGCCAAATATATAAATGTTTTTTATTAACAATTCAGTTTATTTTTTGTAAATAAATCTGTGAATTTTTATAAACAATATACTTTATTTTTGACAAATATATTTGCACTCTTAATAACAGTTCATTGTATTTTTTGTAAATCCATGTGCACTTTTTCATAAACAATTTAATGTATTGTTTGTATTTACAGGTTTTGCACTTTTTTATATTCAATAAACTTAACACTGTTTGGAGTTTTATTTACAAATACAGTAGGTAGTATATTTCATTTCTTCCTTATCCATATGCTGACAAATTAAATTTTATTTTAATTATACTAGGGGCTATTACTGCAATTTTTAAATAATTTTACTGCAAAAAGATTATTAAAGAAGTTGCTTACAATCACAAAAATAGTCGAATTTCAATTGTAACGGAAACAGTTTTATTGCTAATAATTTATTTGTAATATAATGTCAGATAATTAAAATTTAATTGTCTTGTTAATTTAATTTGCATTTTTATAGCTTTCCCAATTTCTTTATCGAAGTGAACTACTGCTAATGGTAGTAGAATCGACCACAACATTGCAGCATCCCTCCTATATTACTAGCTCTGGGATCGGTAGTTCAAAATGGGAGCATTAAACAGCAGGATTACCAAAGTACCTACATACCGAACACTGCCAAAAACACAAGCTGTTATATCAACAACTATAAAAATACTGTTCACAAAAAGTTCCGCACAAAACGCAAACGTCGCCATATTTAATCACTGTTTGCCTTTTTAGCTACTCTGGTGCAAAGGACCTACTCTATAAAAGTAACTAAAACATAATAAAAAATGGCAACAAATTAAATGCACGGTATTTTATTAAAACATCAAGTACATTTGCTCAGTAGAAATAATAAGCGTCAAGTAAAACTAATATATGTTATGTAAGATAATAAATGTTCAGTAAAAGTAATAAATGCACAGTAAAAATTTTAAACGTTCAGTAAAAATTATAAATGTTTAGTAAAATAATAGATGATGAGTAAAATAATAATCTTTTGGTAAAAATAGTAGACAAACAGTAAGAAAACAATAAGCGCCCAGTAAAATAATAAATCTTTAGTAAAAATTATAGATGTTCAGGAAAAAGATAGTATTTAGTACAAATAATAAATGTTTCGTTCAAACATACAAAGCGACAGTAAGACGTTTAATTTACAATAAAGCAAGGCAACAAATTAAATGCGCATTATTATATTAAAACCATATGTAACTTTGTTCAGTACAAAAACGTTATTTCTAGTAAATAAAATAAAGAGACCCCAATATAAAAATGTTTAGTAAAATAAAATATATTCAGTAAAAATAATATGTGACACATAAAATAAATGGTCAACAGAATAATATTGAAAGGAATATTATTTATATATTATTACGTAGGTACGTATTTAACAAAACACTCGCCAGAATGTTACTGCAGATAACCTGGATTGCATAGAATATGTCGACAGTGTTTCTCACCAACTATCAGGCATAGCCAAATTAACATTGGTAAATTATTGGGCGATCAATTATTGCTGTATAGCCAACGAGGTACGTGATTGGTCAAAAATGACAAACGTCAAATTAATTTCAAATTGTTTGCATTTCTGACCAATCGCGTACCTCAATGCGCACACAACAGTAGTTGATCTTTCACAATTTCTCAATGGCAATTGTTCTATGTCTGATACTCTGAGAGACACACTTTATATATACTTCCAACGAAGTCATTATAAAAAGAAGAAGAAAAGACAAATACGACACAAACTTTTACAATTGTATAAAAAAGAAACAAAAATAAAATACTCTCTTAAATACAAGAATAAAAATGTAAATATTTCCCGCTAGTACATAAATATATAACATTACATTATTAAAGCAGCAAAAGTTTTGCTGCAAAACTCTCTTGCCTTTTGCTGGACGACCTCTGCATCGTTTGTGTCCTATCGGGATGGTTTTTGCTTCTGGAGGTGCGCTTACATTTTCAGTCTTATTGCTAGGACAAGGATGTGTTTGCACATCATTTTTTTAGGAATGCTGGACAGCCACAATGACTATCAAGCCATTAACTTTTATCTTTGGGCAAGACTGTTCTCAAAATTTTGAACATTACAGATTTAAACTCATCAAATGAAGAGAAATCTAGGCCATCCTTTTTTGTCGCATCAAATTCTTCTATATGAGTCGCATTACCAGCAGGAATAATGCTGCTATTATTGTCATTATTTGTACCATCTGTCTCACTTTCCAGATTTATATTTTTCTGCTGTTTAGCCAACTTATTAACACAAAACCTAACCTCAAATATCCAGCCGGCAAAGGAAGTCACTGTTACTGAACGTTTATTATTTTTACCGTGCAAATTCAAATAAATGACTGTGCATCTTCTATTTCTTTAATATGCGTTTTAAACTGTACAAAATATAATAAAATACCGTGCATATTTTACTGGCCATTTTTAATTTTTTGCTGTGCAATTTGCAATATTTTACTAACCATTCCGGTTTTTATACTTTGCAAAAATTAGTTGATTACTGAACATAAATATTTGTTTACTGAATAAAACTGGATTAAATACTGAACGTTTTATTAGTACCCATAAAAAATCTGGTGTGATACACGCACACAACTTCCTTTTACAGTGATCTTATAATTAGCCAAAAATTTGATTTAAAATGTTTTAAGCATTTGTCAAAAATTTTCAAAAATTACAAATTCTGCAAAAACGGTACAAAATAGAGCGTTAGTTGAAGAGACAAATTTTCTCTAGAATTCTAAGCTGAATTCAAAAATGTAATAATATACCGGGTGTTCTATTTAAAATAAGAGTTAATAAAAAAAATTGACAAAAAAACAAAAGAAACCCATTTTAGAAGTATTCAACTGGAAAATCACCTATCTCACATCAATACACATTCAAAATGTAATAAAAATGTAAAGTTTAAAAGAAATCGTTAGAGCCGTTTTTAAAAAAATCGAAAAAAACTGAAAAATCACAAGAGTAAACACCTACTTCCGGTTATACGATATTTTTCAAAAGCTTGCTGTCTCATATACATAGTACACAAAACTTATATATGAAGTTTCAACGCCATACCGCTTTTCGTTTTTGAGATATTCTGTTCACAGACAGACAGACAGACACACAGACACACAGACAGACAGACCAATAAAAAAAAATATGTTTTTTGGGTTCAGGGGACTCTAAAACGTGAAGATCTGTTGAAAACTCAATTTCGAATTTTTGGGGTGAATCCAATACTTCCTTTATTGTAAAAGGAAGTAAAAACGTACCCTTCTTTTTCATTACACTTTGGGATACAACATTTAGCGTCCCTGTGGTTACGTCACGCTACTAAAAGCTAATGTATTTGAAATTTTGTATAAATATTTTTTTATTTTACCGCCAGCGCGCGCTTTTTGAAATATTTATTTTCTGGCTGCAGTTAGATTTCATCTTTCACGGAAAACATTTGAATTAAAGATGCCTTTTACTGAATCTGAACCATAGGTAAAGTTGCTTTTGATGTTGTTTGCTCTAATTATAAAATTTTCAAAAAACAAAAAGAATTATTATAAATGTTTTAAAAGATAATGGCTATAAAGAGATTCTTGTTCAGAAAATCTTGAATACACGAAATGATGCCACACAAATTACACCCAAAAATATAATACTCTAACTAGAGGTATATCCAGGTATATCTGACAAAATTAGACTAATTGGAAATAGATTCAATGTTAAGACAGTATTTAGAGCGATGAATACCTTACGGTCAGTTCTTACAAAAACTAAACCCTTCAACGAAGAACAACATTCAAACAAATGTGGGAGAATGAGGGAAATATTATATTGGTGAAACATCTAGACCTTTAGAAGTTAAAGTTAAAAATATCATTAAAACATATCAATTCAATAAGTCTAAAATTGCAGAACATGCTTGGAATAATAACCATAAAATACAGTGGCATAACACAAAGACCGTATCGAAAGAATTGATGTCAACTAAACGTAAAATCACTGATAAATACCTTCGAATCGTGTTGTACTGCAACTTCTAGAAGGTCGACCATGAAGACTTTAACAAAGCAAAAACGACAGGGAAGTGGCAACCTTATAAAGAAGTCCTTACAAAATACAACAACAAAGTGAGGAAAGCAAAACAATCCTCATGGAGGGAGTACTGCAAGGGAGTCGAGAAGACACCATAATGTGCAAAACTCCAAAAAGCACTAGCGAACGACAGACCACAGATAGTGGTAACATTGAAAAACCTGAAGGGGGATACACGGAAACTGGGGAAGAAACACTGGCAGTTCTACTACAGACACATTTTCCAGGCAGTATACTATTACAGAGAGATAACACCAGTGATCACGGTGTAGAAGTACCTCTATGCAGGGCCACACAAGAGAACTGGAAGACTGCACATCAAGTGATAAACATAACTAAACTTAAATGGGCACTACACAGTTTTGAACCATTTAAAGCTCCAGGTGGAGACGAAATCTACCCAGCTCAGGGCTGGGGTAAACTATCCACCCGTCTATGTGCGATGCGAGGGGCAAGTCTGGCCCTAGGTTACATACCAGCAAACTGGAGAAATGTGAGAGTGGTATTTATACCAAAGCCGGGAAACGAAAGCTATGCCCAGGCTAAATCTTACCGACCAATAAGTATGACATCATTTATTCTGAAGACGCTAGAAAAGTTAATTGACAGGTATATAAGGGACGAAATACTGGCAATTTCTCCATTACACAGACACCAATATGCCTACCAATCAGGAAAATCCTGCGAACTGGCTATACATGAATTAGTCAGTAAGGGGGAAAAACTATACAATCCAAAGACTGCGGCCTAGAAGCCTTTCTGGATAACGAAGGTGCTGTTGACAACACCTCGTTGGACTCAATTAGCTGGCCTTGAATAATAGGGGAATAAATGACACTCTGAGCAGATGAATATTAAATATGCTTAAAAGCAGATTCATAACCACTTCTCTTCACAAGACAACCGTGAAAGTGTCGGTGACCAGAGGGTTCCCGCAAGGACAGATATTGTCACCTCTGCTGTGGAACCTCGTGGTGGATGACCTTTTAGGGGAACTAGAGGAGAAGAGCTTATACACACAAGGCCGCGCCGACTACATCACCATCTACGAATGCGAAAAATTTGAGGGCGTAGTATTCGAAAGAATGCAGTTGGCCCTCAGCATTGTGGAAGGTGGTGTGAAGCTAATGGACTATTGGTAAACCCCGAAAAGACCTCGCTTCTGTCATTTACAAGAAGGGAAAAAATCAAGTATAGGAACTTAATACTATATAGGAAAGAATTGCAGATGGTGGAGAAGGTCAAATATTTGGGTGTGATTTTAGACACCAAACTGACATTCGAACACCATACGGAATATGTTACCAGCAAAGGCTGCAGAGCATTCTGGACCCGCAGAAGAATGTTTGGAAAGACATGGAGACTGTCACCAAAAATGGTATACTGGTTCTTCACACGAGTCATCATACCGACGATAACATATGCAGCTTTGGTTATAATAATAAATAAACATAAAATTAAAGAAACAGCATGTATTTGACTTAACGAAGAAAAAGGCGTTTCGACTTTCTCGATATATTTAGACAATAGCTGGCTGTCGATTCTTAAAGATCAGATCAAGTAGGTATAGGAAATCTACTGTCAGTCTCAAGCAATTCATTGAAGGTTGAACATGTAATGCAGCATACAGGATGTATGATACATTTAATTTAAATATTTCTATCAAGATATCTAATGAATATCATGTGATATAACAGTTGTATGTTTAACTGGTGGGGTAGTAAGTGCAACCACAAGGTTGAGTAACAAAATAACTTGAATTCAGATTCTACGAGAAATAGTCACGTTAAGGGTTAAAATAAAATAATAATTGCTGATTTAATACATCGTAGAAATAAAGCATTCTCTACGATCAAATTTGACTTCAAGTCACAAATATTAGCCAAGTACATAATTCAAGGTTATTTGAATTAATTTAACGTGGCATATTCTATTGTAAATATTAGAATACTATAAAGCTAGTAAAACCAGTGAAAGTGAGTCTTGTGGTATGCTGTAGAACTGACTATTCAAGTAATAGAGTTTTTAAAGAGCTACAACGAGCTTTTGATTTGGTCGGAAACAACCAGGAGTGGTTTGCTGACTAGAAACTGCCCAGCTAGGAGCTGAGGTAGAGCATTCAGGTACAAGAAATAAAAAACATTCAGAAGGTTAGTGGCAATTTCTTACAAAATAATAAGTTATAAAGTAAGTTTGGTGAGACAAATCGTTAAGCTATTGTAATTATATTTAGAAGTTAATTTTAGAAGAACTATTTTTCTAAATTCAATAGTGATCTGAGTACTTTTTGAACATTTTGGAGGTAGAATAATATTTAGAATTTTACACTTAATTCAATCGAGTTTTGGATATATTAACAATTGATTAAATAACTTTTTGAGAATCTGTATTTTATTTTGTAATGTCAGATCAAACTTCTATATGCTACTAACAAACTGAGCGTACGAATATGAGTTTATGAAGTACCTGAAACTTGTATTTGATTCATAAAATCAAATGGTTATTATATTTTAAGAGGAATTCAGTCTTTAGATATAGAGGAAGTTGTTAGTTGAAGGATAATCCATTTAAATGAGAGTCAGGAGTCTCATTGCTCATAAAACCAACTAGTCGTGGCTTAAACAATAATAATTATAGGACATAATTTTAAATGTCAAATTGATTTAGGAGTTATGTCAATTCCTATTTGTTGCATTAAGAAATAAGGTAGTTGCATAAATGAACTATAAAAGATAGTATTTCTTTATAATAATTAGTAAAAGAGTATATTTCATTTGATACTACAAGTGTGGTTGATAAATATTACAATTAACATCGTAAGTGGGACTCAAGATAGGAGATATATTTCAATTGGCACCTCAAGAGGGCCGAAAAGGGGGTTATATTTCAAACGTTTCTCAGTCTCAGTGAAAAGCTAAGTTTTCCTTATTCATTTTTAGTTTTAATTGTTAATTGTTGATAACAAAAGCAGATTGTCCGTCAAAACGTTCTATAATTAATATTTTTAATTTTACAAAATAACTAAATTCACATAAAAAAATTATATAACGCCACAAAAGTTTTAGAGATTATTCTTCATCCATTTTGTGGCGGTAGTAATTTTTTCTTGCCATAAAGATACGTATGCCTTTTATAAACCCTTTTTGTCGGTACTTTTGAGCCTTTGATAAACGCATCACGACTGTTTTTTATAGTGGCATCATGCCATTCATAATTAACACAGTGTGCAACATTAACCCATGATTCATCTAAATAATTTATATTACAATAATCTCTTCTATATTGTTTTATAGTCCTTAAATAGCTATGTCTCCAATGAATAATATTGTAACGATTCTACAGCCGGGTCGTTGCCCCGGACATATGATTCAGCCCCGAGCGTTCCAGAACTTCTTGGAGCAGCTGGGCCGCTGCGGATATATGTGAGTCACCGCGGTTGAATACTCGAGAGGCGACCTTGCAACCAGATGCAACGGGTGACGCACGCTTTCGGGAACACGCTGGAGGTCAACACATGCATATGCCAGAATGTACGAGCGAAATCTGGAATGTTCTAGACGGAAATTATTCGGATATATAAATACGCGCCGCAGGAATAAGAAATCAGTTCTCATCAGACTCGAATCTCGCGTGATATAAACGAACCGTGTGTATATAACCCTAGTGGAATAAATAACAAATAAATATAACCATATAAATCCTTAATGTTTAAGTCGTGAGTAAATAGCCACATAAATTAGTTGATGTTTAATCCAGCGCATATAAATAAATAGTGTAATGTTGTTAGAAATAGTTCGTAGTTTAAGTAATTTGTGTTCTGCCTTGATAATTCTTGTATTTGTAAATAGTCGTAATTAATCGTGTAAATAAATGTTTAATACAAGAAGCGTCGTATAATTTTTAAATAGCCCGAACGGTAAAAACGTAACAATATCTTCTCGTTCTAATATAATACTGTTCCGACCTCGTTTTTTGTAAACCATATCAATATCTTTCAAAAGCCCATATAACGTTGATAAAGAAAAAGAAGGTACATTTTCATTATCCTTTACAAAGTTATAGATTCGTTTGAAGGTGGAATATTTGTCATTAAAAAAATCATAATGAACAATTCTCCTAAGGCAACTTTTAACCCCCTCGTCATATGTAAATTCATGCAATTTTGCTTGACTTGCACTTTTTTCTTTGTTCTCCAAGAGAGACTTGTAAAACTAGTTGTACTGGGTGGCCATAAATAGTGCTTCGGTTCCACGAGACTGGTCTCGGTCTCGTTTCGAAATTCGAGACGAGACCGAGAACGAGACTTGTTAAAATTTTCGAGACCGAGACCAAGACTTGACCGGTCTCGGTCTCGTTGCGAGTCTCGATTTTTTTTAACATTTTATTCTTAAAAAAATTACTTATTCCAAGTTATACGGAAAAAGGCAGTTATGTGTACTATTAGCATACCGACGACAAGCATTCGCAGGCGCGAGAAATACATTAAAAATGCTGCACTGACTTGATTTAAAAATCGAATTGGGGGAAGTACCGACTAATGAATCACTTCATTCGCATGCAATATGTTCTATTTTAAAATTTGCGATTAGTAGAACGTCATCTACATCGGTATACGAAGCAAGGTCGAATGTTGTAACATCAAATTTTACTTTGCATATTAAAATTTGTTAAGACTCTCGTCGATACCGAGACCGAGACCTACAAAATTTTTAGAGACCGAGACTGAGACTTGGCATTTGAACCGAGATCGAGATCGAGACCACTATAGGTCTCGACTCGTCAAGACCGAGACTACCCCAGTCTCGGTCTCGTCTCGACGAGACGAAGCACTAGCCATAAATACCTGTGATCCCGGTACCCATGGCATTAGCGACTTTTTAATGCTGGTTAGCATTATATTTCAATTATAAAGAAATTTGTAATAATTTTGACACCTAGGAATGTCAGTTGTGATGACATGAATGACATTTGATATTTAGGTTAGGTAGTTAAATTCATCATTTTTTAAATCGTTGCTCATTCCAAAGATAATGCATTCACAGATATTTATGGCCACCCGGTACAAATAACTATTTCAGCTGATAATGTCTCGAATTTTGTTTTCCCAGTAACGTCAACTGACATTGTTAAAATTTGCCGCATTTTGCTGTCAGCGGTTCTGAACAAACATGAATATCTATTCAATAGAGAAAACAATGCACATGGTCACTTGGAATCTTAGCGGTGATAATTTAAGAAAGACTGCAAAATTATTCCGTGTGTTTTATGAAAATCGGCCACATCAGAGTAAATATCAAGATCTCATATAAGTCATAGAGTTAGTTGATTCTTTATGATTTTCAACGTGACAGTCACCCTACGGTCCGTTCTACGTGGGTCATCCGATCGATAAACAAAGGAGTTGTGACTTGGAGTATTTCCATAATCCATTCACAATGTTCCCACGCCCCAGTAGGCTGTTAAGGGGATGTGATACCCGTCTGAAATCTCTAACATTGAGAACTTTGGATACAGGCAACACACACAACATTTTCTATTTGCAATAATTTTTACGTTAATAAACACGTAGCACAAAAACCAACGCAGCAGCACCTTAGGAGCATTATTACTCAGCATCATCACTCACCGCTATTGTGTAACCTCTTAATAGCCTCGCCCCTAGGTATTTTGTAGGTTTTGCTAATAAGTAGCTAATCACTATTAACACTTGCTTTAAAACATACTTTTTATAATTAATTGTTATGAATAAAATTGTATTTAACACAAAGAAAAAAATTAGTTTAAAAATATACTTTTATTCATTAAAGAGTAACATAAAAGATATAATTACATACAAATAAAAATTTCCATTTATTTGTTGGTTTTTTTATTTTGTGCATTAATAATAGAAATTGAATCACGCACTTTCATACCTCTAGGAATGCGAGGATCGGTTAATTCCTGCAAAATACAGTTCATAAAGAAGTCTGTTAACTTTGGTATCATTTTGTTTTTCCAAAAATCTTCATTCCTTATAATTCGGATTATCTGGAGATCAACGTCGGTGTACAAAGCTAAATCACAGTAAGCCCTTTCTAAAATATTAAGTTGTCCCTGTATTTGAAAGTAATACATATGATTTTCCTTTAGGCATAATTTCCCATTTTCTAGTTTAACACACATATTACCATTGTCTTGAACTGCTTCATGAATTTTTTTATCTCGAATCGAATATTAGCATTTTACTTCTACCAGTCCATCTTTATCAATAAGTCCATCGGGGGATGCACCTAAATAAGGAAAATCGTTCGAAATAAACAATCCACACGATACAACTTCTGAATTCGTTTTTTGTTCATATAAATGAAGAGCATTTTTTTCATTAATACGACCATAGACTATTGCGCGAGTTGTTAAATTTCGTGAACTCTATAACAGCGTTTTCACCAATGCATGACAAGATGTAGTAGCTCTTCGTAAACAAATTCGGCCAAAGCTAGATGCTGTAAGTCGATTTCGACGATCCTCGTGCCATTTTACGTTATCATGTTGTCCTATTGTAAGTTTTTCGATTGCAGTGGCGTCTTCACTTTTCAGATGGTCTAAAATTTTTTATTTTTCAGATTCCAATTCGTCTTCCGTGAAATCTGGCTTAGCTAAATCAGGGCCGTAGTCTTTTGCGTCATTATCAGTCATTACTTTTCTTCTATTCTTTTTCTTTTGTGTAGAGCGTGCGTATATACATTTTTTCTCTCTTAAACCGCAGAAATTATCAAACTGATCATTTTTTAATAGGCATTGCCTATGCCAAGATGGCCCTGAATTAAAAGATAAAGCAGCTCCATAACACCGTCGTTGGAAAGATCCTCGTTGAATATAATTAATTCGTTTTCCACCTGAAAGTTTTGCAACCATAGAAATGAACCTCTCTGCGTAATTTGTTGTGACATTTCGGGTTAATCGGTTTGCTTTTCTTACAACAAAATCTATAATTTTGTATATTTCTTCTAATACCGGACTGGTACCTAAAAGCGGAATGAAGTTTTCCTCCTCGTTGGTTTTTCTTCGGCATTGCTCATTGCAGTTCGAATGGTCCCCAAAAACGTGATGTGGTATATTTTTTAATTCTTGGCAGAGTTCCTTCGTAGAAGATTGTTGAGATTTAGATATAGCCGATCGTACTGCTATACTAAGCCTTGGTAAGTTAGATTTTATAATACGTCGCACTGATATTGCATATTTTGTATTTGCTGCAAGTTTGTATAAATGAGAGGTAAACGCTAGGGTTACATGATTCGCACACTCAAGTTTCAGAACGTATCTACCATAGCTAACGTTTTCTAAAATCCGCGTATACACACTGGAATGGCCATCACCAATTACATATTTATATCGAAGATTGTACTGCTTTTCGCTTTCATTAAAACCCTGAACAATTATATCTTGCTCCATACTGCTCGAGGAGCCGCTATAATTTTTAAAGCATTGATGAGGTCGAGATGTCGTTTTCTTGTTTTCTGCAGCAGTGCAGATACAGCAAAATTTTGCCCGGAAGTAATTAAATCTGGCGTCCTACAAAATTATAAGTTTGAAGTGAAAGTTCCGATAGTTTTTTTTTTTGTATTTGGATATCCATGGCGACCCCAAAATGTAGGTTGCTCATTTCTCAGATCTGATGGGCCAGCTACCCTGGCAAAAATGTTGTCCACTAAAATTTTAGGATTTTATTTTGACCAAGAAACTGCTTATCAACTTTCTACCTGAGAAGATTATGTCGATCCATTCCTAATGGCAATGCCTGAGGTAAACCCGTCTTAGTCTATCTCTTTTCTCAAGGTACCTCTTTTTCTATTAATATTATGGGTGCTACTTCATAATCGATTTCTCTTATTTTTGACTTTATTAACTAAAGCAGAGCATTTTTTAGAATACGAGCGCTTGCAGTACCATTTAATCTAGGGTATAACTAAAAATAAAAGGAACCAGGGGTGTGTTAGAATGATAGTATGAGCAATTTTGTTTAATTAAAATATAAAAATCGATTAAAGATGGCTTTGTAATACATATTAAGTTTCACAATTTTGTCATACCCTAGAGTAATTTGTACTTAATATACAGGTTAAAACAAAAACTAATTCGAATCAAAACTAACCGTGTTAATGTATGAAAAGCTATTTCCTAATCCAATTAAATTGCAGCATTAGTATTTTAGTTTAATAATTTGCAAGTGAAAATGATGTTTTTTAAGTGGTGTTACACTAGTTAGGATATTTAGATAATGAATAAAAAATTGTTTTCTCTCTTCAAAATTGAGGGTATACCCTGCCCTTAAATGTTTTTATTAGGTTGCATGCATGAATTGTGATAGACGTCAAATTGTGACATGGAAAAAGTATGACATTGTTTACTACTTCTTTATTGATATTGTTGCAATTTTAATGTCAGGATGTCTAATTTTTTTACGGAAGGAGACCAAAACTTAACTGGCAGCAGTGCAAGCCTTCAAAACTCATAACCACAAATTGAAAAGGACAGTTCCATTTTGTTATATCTAGCTAGGTATTTCTCATGTGTGCCAAAAATAAAAAATTACCCTAACTTTTGTACATGAAGAAATTTACGAAATATCGCAAACCTTTGTGTCAAGTTTTTCACCGTTAATAAAATATATGAAGGTAGTTACGCTTTTTGAGCAAATAGAAGCATATAGTAGCAATACAATTGCGCTTTTAAATTTTGGTAAGTGTAACTAACATTTAATAAACAAATTAAAAACGTAAAAGTCACTAAACGCAATAAATCGTGTTCTATATATAATTTAGTAATGTGGTTAGCGCAATCATCTTAAGGTTATGATTTAATCTAACGGGTGTTCATAAACAGTCGTCATCCCAGTAGGTTTTGACTTCAGAAACGTATGTCTATTAAAACTGAGAAAAAATGCTCTATGACAGTACTCAATGACGTTTCATTGTGTTGCACGAATTAATCAAAGACATAACATTTTGTTTTTCAAAGCAACTGGGATGACGACTGTTTATGAACACCCGTTATTTAAAAAATACGAGCAATTTACTAACTTATAAAAGTGTAGGAAAAAACTATAAATAAGTCAGAAATTAATAGAACTCAATTACTGAATACTCATTTTGAAATTGATTAGTCCCAATTTGAAGTTGAAAAGTTATAGTTGTTGTATATAGGTAACCCTTACTACTATGATCATTATGCAATTAAGAGATTATATGACAAATCCGGTAATGAGTTTTATGCTCTACACTTTCACCTATCTTTCAAGCTAACAGGCACGCTAAGTATTATACATTCAAAACAAAAACTGTCAATTGTAGCTTGTTTTCCCTAGTTTTTGTCAAGTTTGTGTATATAGGCTTTTTATAAATATTAATTTAATTAAACAAATTAGAAACAATTAGGGTATGCGCTGTAGGTAAGTGAAACAAACTCAAACTATGATATGTATATTTTAAATTACATGGTTAATTAAAACGCATATTGAGTAACAAAGAACAATTGCTAGGTAAGAAATCTGGTGTGATACACGCACACAACTTCCTTTTACAAAAAATTTATTTTTACTTTTTAAGCATTTGTCAAACATTTTCAAAAATTACAAATTATACAGAAACCGTACAAAATAGAGAGTTAGTTCAAGAGACAAATTTTCTCTAAAATGTTAAGTCGAATTAAAAAATGTAATTATATAACGGGTGTTGCTTTTAATACCAACATGTGTCGTTGGAATTGACCTTTCTCTTACTGATACAAAAACGCAACACTTTCAATTCCTAGGATTAAAAGTTATTTATTGTATAAGTGTTTTAGATGGTGTTTTATCCACTAAGGAATGTTTAAACGTGAGAAAGCAGTTCGAGAGTTTAATTTTCTTAAGTGGATAAAACGCAACTAAAACACGAATGCAATACGTTTTATCCAACAACTCAATAAATATCTAAAAAACATACGTTTTGTATTGGCAGCCATGAAAAGTCATAGTGACAATTTGGAAAGTACCAAAAGATCAAATGTTATACGTTTGGCAGTACTGAAGTGTATTGTCAGTCTATGTCAAATTCGAGATTTGCAGGAGGTTAAGTTTTGTTTGTTATTTGACATAGATTGACGCAAAACTTAACCTACAAATTTCGAATTTGGCATGGCTTGACAGTGCTACCAACAATGCAGTAGTAAGTGACATGGTTTTATCCCACTAGTGGAATTAAGTAATTTCATTATTCCACTTGTGGATAAAGTGGTACTTTAGACGGTTCATAAGTGTGGATAAAACTTCAATTATAAGGTGATTGTGGATAAAAGTACTTTTAATTCCTATGAACTAAAATAAGTTCTGTTTGGTCGGCTAAGGATGCAGTTCTCCCAATGATTTTTAAATGAGAAATGTCAAAAGTAGTCAATCAATTAAATTTTTGAATATTTTGTACGTTTCTTGGTTGCAGAAAAAATAGTGTATGTTATTTGGATTAAAAATGGCTCCGTTTGACTTGCAATTTTTGCGTATGCTCGGCTATGCTATACTGCGCTTTGCAAATGCAAACATAATTGATTATCAAACAAAGTGCCACTTTTAATTCTAATAAACCATTATACTATTTATTAGAATGTAATAAATCAGAGAGTAAAGCAGAAAACCTAACTAGCAATTGGTTTACAATAGAAAAATTTATTAACATGCTGCTTGGTAGGCAAATCTAAGTTAAAGGTGAATGACATAAGTAAATATATTAAAACTGCAAAGTTCTTGCACAAACAAACATGCGGTCAATAACTTACCTACCTCAATTAATTGATAAGGTACGTTGATGACCATATGTGAACTATAATATATTACGCAACAAGTTTAGAAAAGTGATGTTTTACTGAACAAGTATGGCCTGTTTAGGTATGAGCGTTAGCGAGAAAACATTTTTGTTAAAAATAATAAAAGTAATATCTAAGTACTTAAATTTTTGGATTTTTTGTCAAAACTACAATGAATTAAAATTTAAGTTTGTTTAAACGTCGCTTTTGGTTGCCCACAGCAACAATCGTTATTGGCCTACTGACTTTGTTGTTTGTACATAGCTG
The DNA here is from genome assembly GCA_940337035.1 of Agriotes lineatus. NCBI lineage: Eukaryota > Metazoa > Arthropoda > Insecta > Coleoptera > Elateridae > Agriotes > Agriotes lineatus. The sequence continues at coordinate 14,323 of CALNHX010000744.1, read as the reverse complement.
TTTTTGTCCCTAAATATTTCGATGACAGTGACAGAAGTGGAAATTTCCCTGTAAATTTCAATAAATTTCCGGTTATTAATAATCGCCGTTGCTATGGAAAATGTCCAATTAAATATGCATAAGGGTATTCTCAGTTACAACTTCCCGTTGTCATGTATTTACGGTTGAATGTGTTGCATTCCGTTTTCTTAGCGAACTTTTCGTAATGAGGTACTCTGTTAGATTATCTTGCCATTACAGGATTAACGATCTTCACTGGTCAAATCTACAACAGAGGGTTTGCCAGAGGCAATAGCCCTTCAATTTGTTGCCTGTATTTAGGCGTTCTCAAAAATCCCTAGATGTGGCGAAAGATGAATTTTGAAGTTACTAAATACTCGTCTTAAAACGTAAAAAAGATTGATGTACAGATTGATGCATATTTTTGCTGTATTATTGAGTGAGTGAAGTGTGTTATGACGGTTAACAATCTTTTACCATATTCTAGTGACTATTTAATTCACCTGTCATCTGTCAAAAAGTGACCAATTAGAAACCAGAATTTGACGTTTCATGACTAATAAAAAAAAAATCTGCGGTATATCTTCCTAGGAGGTATTCAAGTGACTATTTTAAACAAATGTAGTTTTTATTGGGAAAAATCAATTTTAATTTTCTTTACTATAGAAATTGCGTAGTTTGTTGCTAGATTTACTGAAAACCAATTTAAAAAACTAGTTAGGTTCATTGAATAGTCAAGGGTAATACCACAAGCAGTGGATATATTTTTGACAAATATTTTGTCGTTTCCATGTAAATTATTGCGTTTAAATTTCACGATACAAAATCACATCAAATCACATTAAATGTAATTTTGTTGAGTGAAATTTGCAATAATTTCTATGGAACTGGCAAAATATTTAAAAAAAATATATCCACTTCGAGTGGATAATCTCTGAAACTTCTTTGTGGCGTGAATTCATAATTCATTTTCTTATATGGGTATTTCGCCACTCTGCAAATTAAAATATTAAATAACGAAAATATTAACAACGAACGTTTCGAGGGACAATCTGCCCTCGTTATCAACGAATAACAATTAAAACTAACAAGAACTTATCTTTTTTTCACTGGAAGAAAAAACGACCAACCTCCAATGAATTTTCTGACATTGACGTTTGTTGATATCTGTACCTACTTGATCTCATCTTTAAGAATCGATAGCCAACTATTGTCTAAAAATATTGAGAAAGACGACACGCATTTTTCTTCGTTAAGTAAAATGTATGCCGTTTCCTTAATTTTTCGCCTAGTTGACATCGATTCTTTAGACAAGATCTTTGTGTTGTCCCATTGTATTTTATGGTTTTCATCCCAAGCATGTTCTGCCAGCTTAGACTTATTGAATTGATACGTTTTCAACATATTTTTATGTTCTTTAACTCTTACTGCTAAAGGCCATGATACAATTTTCAAAAAAGAGAAAGAATTTATTATTAATGTTTTACAAGATAATGGCTATCCAGAGACTCTTGTTCGGAACATTTTCAATACACGAAGCAATGCCACACACATACAAAGGAATGACACTCAAAAATATAATACTCTTACTACACCATATATTCCAGGCATATCTGACAAAATTAGACGAATTGGAAATAGATTCAATGTTAGGACGGTATTCAAAACGATGAATACTTTACGGTCAGTTCTTACAAAAACTAAACCGTTCAACGAAGAACAGCATTCAAGGAATTGTATATATAGTATTCCCTGTGAATGCGGGAAATATTATATCGGTGAAACATCCAGGCCTTTAGCAGTAAGAGTTAAAGAACTTAAAAATATGTTGAAAACGTATCAATTCAATAAGTCTAAGCTGGCAGAACATGCTTGGGATGAAAACCATAAAATACAATGGGACAACACAAAGATCTTGTCTAAAGAATCGATGTCAACTAGGCGAAAAATTAAGGAAACGGCATACATTTTACTTAACGAAGAAAAATGCGTGTCGTCTTTCTCAATATTTTTAGACAATAGTTGGCTATCGATTCTTAAAGATGAGATCAAGTAGGTACAGATATCAACAAACGTCAATGTCAGAAAATTCATTGGAGGTTGGTCGTTTTTTCTTCCAGTGAAAAAAAGATAAGTTCTTGTTAGTTTTAATTGTTATTCGTTGATAACGAGGGCAGATTGTCCCTCGAAACGTTCGTTGTTAATATTTTCGTTATTTAATATTTTAATTTGCAGAGTGGCGAAATACCCATATAAGAAAATGAATCACTTCGAGTGGTATTTGGGACGACTATTTAAAAATATTAATACATAACGATTAACTTTATTGAAAAATAATCCAAGAATTAATATAATTGTTCATTCTCAATTAAATTCAGCGGAATACTTCCAAAACACAGCATTTTAAAATTTTTAAAACAAGCCACACAGTTTGTTGGGGTTTAGTGTTACGTAACCTAGCGATATCACTAAGGACAGAACATCGTTGCTAAGCGATACTTCGCAACAAGGCTATTTATTTTTTCAGTACGTACATTGTTTTGTGAATATTTTGCATGGTGCCCAATATTCAGTGATATACTGCTGTTATTGGTTGAAAAAAGCAAATGTCTGCAATGTCATTGGCTTATATGTTATAGTGTTGAATAGTCCGTCGAATACCATTCTTAGTCAAAGTTAAGTAGATTATTTTTGCGGTAGTATCAGTACTCTTGTCCATTCATACCGAAGCGCAATGAACATCCGTGATACCACCGCAAAAATAGTCGAAATAACTGACTACTCATGGTATTATAAGTGACAATTATTTATACGCTTACCTGAAGTTTGTGATGTAAATCTGCAGAATTGTCAAGACACCTCATGACTACTGGGTCAAATGCTACACTTGAAGTTTTAATGTGGATCTGAAAGAAGAGGATATTCACATCACAAATGCTTTTAATAAGTTGCTTATTGAAATATAGACATTTATAAATGCGGTTAACAGTAGATACCAAACACTGCCAAAAATACAGGCGGTTAGTATTCTGCCCTGGAGGGTTTGAAAATTGTATCAAATCTACCAGATGATTAATAAGTTTATGACACTTGAATCAGGATGGTAAATACTTTAGTACATTTTACGTTATGTTACAGATATAGGACAAGGGCATTCTGAAATTTTTTACTCAAATTTCTGTGCAGATACATTATTTGACCAACGATTGCTAAATAGTAAACATATTACGGTGTAATTTTTGAAAAAACGCTAATATCTATATTAAAACACTGTTCATAATAAGCTTCTAACCTGGCAACACGAACGCCACCATATTAAACCAGTCCTTCCTCCACAGAACAATTCTCGATACTACAAAATTTAAATTACGCAGATTTTAAAATCAAATTGCCCATACGTCCGACGCCCCTGCGCAGATTCAATTTGTATCACGTCAAAAGTACAGGATTGCTGTTCCATTTTTACTTCCTTTTACAATAAAGGAAGTATTGGATTCACCCCAAAAATTCGAACTTGAGTTTTCAACAGATCTTCACGTTTTAGAGTCACCTGAACCCAAAAAACATTTTTTTTTCATTGGTCTGTCTGTCTGTCTGTAAACAGAATATCTCAAAAACGAAAAGAGGTATGGCGTTGAAACTTCATATATAAGTTTTGTGTACCATGTAGATGCGACAGCAAGTTTTTGAAGAAAATCGCATAACCAGAAGTAGATGTTTACTCTTGTGATTTTTCAGTTTTTTCGATTTTTTCAAAAACGGCTATAACGATTTTTTTCAAACTTCACATTTTTATTACATTTTTTATGTGTATTAAAGTGAGATAGGTAATTTTTCAGTTCAATACATATCTAAAATGGGTTTCTTTTGTTTTTTTTCTATTTTCTTTATTAAGTCCTGTTTTAAATAGAACACCCGGTATATTATTACATTTTTGAATTCAGCTTAAAATTCTAGAGAAAATTTGTCTTTTCACCTAATGCTCTATTTTGTATCGTTTTTGTAGAATTTGTAATTTTTGAATTTTTTTGATGAATGCTTAAAAATTTAAAATCAAATTTTTGGCTAATTATAAGATCACTGTAAAAGGAAGTTGTGTGTGTGCATCACACCAGATTTTATCACATATGTAGTATACATATATAGCTATAGAGCGTCTCAGGGTGACAAGACAGCGTGGAGAGGATAGGGAATGCTTTCCTTATGGGAATTTCGCTCCGACGTTGCCAGTTCTATGCCAGTTGTACTGTACGTAATTGTTTTGTTCATAAACTTGTTTGAATGCCACTGACCAAACGTACCAGGTAATGAGGGATTATAGTTAAGCTGTCTCTATTACAATATCCAGATTTGTTTGTCTGTGATCGGTGCGTTTTTTCTACAGAACACTTTCGTGGAGACATATGGCATCGCTGTTTGTTGCTGATTGCCATAAGGCCCTGTACTGTCGCAGTATAGCTGGGCCTGGAACGGACCGAAAACATTACGGCGCCGACATAATGTCACTCCGAGTATAACACGGTTCGTGCGCATGCCTGAGAATTCGAACTCCGCCTTTAGAAGCGAATTTTAAGCTTGACTGGAAGGTTCACTTCCCCCACCGCGCAGACGACGCCTCCGCGCTTGCGCACAGCTCACCACATACATTGAAGAGTTGGTTGTATGTCTCACTTCCTTTGTGACCCCCCAACTCATAGCCGCTAGCAATATACTAGTTATTAAATATATGCATTTTATAATACAGTTCAGTGATCTATTCAGGTGGAAAGATCCTACTCTATAAAAGTAACAAAAAATAGAAGAAAAAGAAGCCCACGGCATGACCATAACACTACTTTTTAATAAGTAGTTAAATAATTTCAACTAACTATAAATATAATAATATAAGATAAAAACCGCTGTGGTTAATATCGTGTCATCCAAAATAAGTTTCAACAAAGAGGGTCGAGGAAGAGAAATACAGACATGAGCTGGCTCTGCAAATTAATTCAGAAAATAGATAATTTTAACTAATAAATATAGACATACAGATTGGTGGTGGATAATGTCAACATACAAACTAATACGAGTTAGAATACAGTTCATGGGCTTTGTATGCTTTAAACAAAAATAGACCGATATGCGATTAAGATCTATAATTCATTCACAATGTTTCCTGCTTCCAACAGCCTATGTTAGGGTGATATTTTTTGCACACATGCGAAATAACTAGATGTAACAAAATTGAGCTGTGCTTTTCAATTTGTGGTTATGAGTTTTGAAGACTTGCACTGTTGCCAGTTACATTTTGGTCCCCTTCCGTAAAAAAATTGCATTCTGACATTAAAATTGCAACAAATTGATAAAGTAGTGAAATAATGTCAGCGTTTTTCCATGTCACAATTTGACATCTGTCACAATTCATGCATGCAACCTAATAAAAACATTTAACAGCCTACTGGGAAGAGGAAACATTGTGAATGAATTATGGAAATACTCCTTTGTTTATCTATCGGATGACCCACGTAGAACTGACCATAGGGTGACTGTCACGTTGAAAATCACAAAGGATCAACTAACGCTATGACTCATACCATGCGTTCTTTTTAAAAGTATACATAAAGGATACTTGTTTGTATACTAAAAAGGAAAATTCCCTTATTTTTTATTGTTTTACCCTACTTATATATAGGCAACCAATTATACAGCAAGCTTCAATTTTAAGAGTTTTAATTTAAAAAATATAGCATGCTGTGGCAAAAATTATGAAATTTTTCTTTTTAGTATAGATACGAGTATCCCCTATGTATACTTTTAAAAAGAACGCATAGCATGAGATCTTGATATTTGCTTTGACTTGGCTTAACGGGGCGCATTGTCTATAAATTACTACTTCTTAAAGCACCTCTATAATACGAGCATGCTTGTCAGCCATATTGAATCACATTACAAAAGCGGCAAATTCAAAAAATGTGTTACTTTTCATAAAATGAAGATACGTTAATGTCTATACGTTTAATATTGCTAATTCGAAGCTGAACAACCGGTCATGCTCGAAGATTTTGAAATCTGAAAAACAGAAAAGACCGTAAATAGTTCATTAAAAAATGAATATAACCCACAACGCGTGAACTGTTTGACGTTGTAGGGTTATGTTTTGGTTGCATCATGGCCACCAACATGTAAACGCGAAAGTACTGTGATACAAAGTGTTATGCAGCTTGTGCGACATGCGTCTGCTTGTATTATAAAGGGATCTAATACTTCTAATGCCGTCACTGGGCTAAGGCCGGCTTCTCACGAGGCGTTTTTGCAGCGCTGCAGAGTGGCGCCGTGAAGTGGCAGGGTACGCGATTGTGTGGCGCGTTATTGCGGCGCTACTGTGTAGCAGGCAGAACTGCTAAGTCGCTCAGCAGCGCTACCGCCGGCGTTGCCAGGTGAAACCGAAATAGGTAGTTTGTTACTTGCAGTGCATCGAGATGGACGCAGTGTCGATTTTGGAAACTTCCCTATCCATTTTCACAAGCACATACAATACAACGGAATTTAACGGTAACTCGCAACAAACTAAAAAGTCAGTGTTGCCGTTGGCCTGACGTAAAATTATGGCATGATGTTGCCAAAATTATGTATCAATCGGCAGCACTGGCTTAGTTCTGCGGCTGCGCTTCCGAGAATCACTGCCCGCCGCTAGTAGCGCTGCGAGTCGCGCCGTGTGAAGGGGCTCGCGACTAGCAGCGCTCGCTTCTGGTAGCGGAAGTCTGCTACGAATGGCTCGAACGCGCCACCGCGCGTTCGTTGAACGCTCCGTGTGAAAGCGTCTATTTAAAACAATGTTTCCCTACCAGCGGCGCCACTCTGCAGCGCTGCAAAAACGCCTAGTGAGAAGGGACCCTAAGCCGGGTAAAATCGGCACAAAAGCTGTAATAAAACGTTGCATGGGCGCGTACTGATCAACTCGCGTGGTGGTAAGTCACCGATCAACGGTCTGCGATCATAACTCGCACACAAAATAAGATTACAAAATTCTAGTACCTGGGTAGCTTCTCCTGGAGTGATGTTCCACACGTCGCTGGAGGTCGAGCGGGGGCAACTAGGCTTCGAAACGGGGTTGTAGGAATTCTGCGGAATTGTACGAAGCGAAAGGGGCCTCGGGGCTTCAACAGTGGTAAGATATCTTTGCCCGAGGAGCAATCGTGGTACACTAACGAGATACACGAATTACAGCTAAGACCCATAAATTGGTTCCTCGTAGAATGAATTTATTATGAGACGAACAGAAGAACCAAACCAAAAAGGACCAGATTGGGGGTCGGGATCACACAACACTCCCGTATGTTCTTTACGCTATCGTAGTTCGAAGCCGAGTCCACAGACAAAATCAACTTCCGTCGCAAGTAACAAGGAAGGGGGGGGGGGGGCATCTTAAACGCTCCTAAAAAACTGTCGCCACAACACCAAATGTCTGCAGAACTCCGCTCCAACTGAGGGGATGGGGTAGATTCGATCGTGCTCGACTATTTCCACTCGCACAATCTTTTTCTCTCTCTCTCTCTTGATGGATGAATTGTGGCCGGCTCGCGGAGGCCGTAGACTGCACGTGTTTCGCGCTACCGTCGAACACCTGCCAAGCTCGCACAAGTTTAGGAATGCGCGCTTGTACAGCGTGCGTCAAAATTAGAGGACTGTTCCTAACAAATGAATTATTGAAATACTCCAAGTCACAACTCCTTTGTTTATCTATCGGATGACCCACGTAGGACGGAAAGTAGGGTGCCTGTCACGTTGAAAACAATTGACAATTTTAATAAAATAGTTAAAAAAGTGTTTTTTTACGATTTTTCGTTGAAAAGTAATACTTTTTTAATCAATACTGCAGATCCAGCTCATGTCTGTGTTTCTCTTTCTAGACCCTCTTTGTTAAAACTTATTTCGGACGACACGATATCAACCACTGGGGTTTTTAACTTATACCGGGTGAACATAAATGTCTGTGGTTGCATTACCTTTGGAATGAGCAACGCTTTGAAAAATGATGAATTCAACTACCTAACCTAAATATCAAATGTCATTCATGGCATCACAACTGGCATTCCTAGGTGTCAAAATAATCACAGATTCCTATAATTTATTGTTATAATTGAAGTATAATGCTAACCAACATTTATAGGTAACTAATTCCATTGCTACCGGGATCACAGATATTTATCAATTAAAACTATTTAGCTACGTATTAAAAAGAAGTGTTATAAAAAAACATACAACATGAAGAACTTCAACCTCGAGGCTTACCTGCGTTTACCGCGAAATTACTCGTCCACCAGGATCGCAGTTTTGGGCCCTTTGTGGACTAGGTAACCAGTTAAATCCTCTCAGGGTATTCCAAAAACAAACGATTCTAAAGATTTCCTCGATTTAATCGATTAGCGGTGTTGTCAGATATACAACATATTTAAAACGGTGTTACATAATTTCGTTTTCCTACGTTAACATTGTAGCTCAAACTACTACTTTTACTTAAATGGCAGAAATTAATTTCGAAGCACATTTTATTAATTTCTATTCTTCTCGTCTGTGAAATATGTTATTTTCAATTAAGGCTAGTGTATCGAATTACATTTAAAATACATTTGTAGTTCAGCTGAAGCGTAATCATAAATCATGTATATTTTACAAGATTCTAATTCGTGGCATTTAATTTAGATATTTCCAAGAAAACGCTTCTCTGCGGTTATCAGGGATGACGTCAGTTAGATAGGAATTACAATAATTCAGAAATATTTTACTGTTAAGTAGGTAACTAATATGTATTTTGTAATGCATTTTGATTCTTTTCTTGAGATAACTGTATCTGGAATTATGTTTACCAACTAACTATCTAATCAAGATAAAGCGGAAAATACGTGACAACTTTTAGGAAACAACATGGATTATTTTAATTTGTTTAAAGACTTAAAAAAATAGCTAAAGCTTTAACTGTCATATACATCGTTATTTTCTAGAAATAATTTTTGTTTTTGTTACTGCTAGTTTCGTGTTTGTAAATTTATTTAAGAAGAAAATGCTGCTTTTAAAAAGAAGTTTTAGTTATACTACTATTTTTACTTTTGATTAAAAGCCAATAGGCTAATACCTATTGCTGCAATTACTTTTTAAATACAGGAAAAAAAACGCATTACACAAAATAATATGTTATTTTGCCAGAAACTTTCATTATTATTTATGTACCATAACATACAAAACAAACATAAATTATTATTTTTCGTACACTAGCATAGAAAGAGCTGTTTTGCCGTGCAATTTATTAATTAGAAAGTTACTTTGCAGTACAAATACCGCAAAGTGTACCTGCCTAATTCATACATTTTACGGCACATTGAGATGGGAGGTTAAATTTATTATTCCGTTTTGTATGCTAGTGTACGAAAAAATATTATACGAAACTCGTATGAAAGCGGCTTTTCCATACTCGTCTCGAAATAGCAGACTCGGCTAACGACCTCTTCCGCAAACATCTCACTCGTACTGAAAAGCTCTACTTTCTATACTTGTAACGTAAATAACTATTCGTGTATTTGTCACGCATTCACTTTGGCGAACGGGGTTAGGACAATTTCTTTTTTATAATCCTCATACATTTTCCAAATTAAATAATAAAGCGTTTCGCTATAAAAGTAAAAACTCATCAGTGAGCTTGGGAGTAAAAAAGTTACTAAATATGTAACAAAAATTACGTTATATATTTTTAATTTATTGACATCAACATACAAAATTTCTTCTTAAAAATTATAGTTTTTTCTGCTCTCTGATTTTTTATTTAAAAAGTTAGGAGGTGCAGTAACAGTGTTTCTTGTAAAACATGCTACTTCCAATCACTGCGTATATGTACGAGTCATCTACAGATTAGGGTATCAAAGTTTGTTGTTTAATTTTTCCGTTTATATTTTTACTTGATATTAGGTTGCATTATCTAGCGAGCATCAGTAATCGTGTAGGTGATACAAATTACAAGAACAATAGAAACATATTTTTTTTATATTTATGTTTTTTAGGTTTCTAGGTTTCAATTTCGGTATTTACTACGTTTATCTAAGATAGTGTGTAAACTTCACCTTTTTTTGCAGTTTTAAGTTTGTAAAATGACTGTTTAATAACATGATTTCATTAGTTTACGTCGTCAGTAGCAAAATGTTTAAAATATTTCATTAGGCACGACGTCAGTAGCAACGTCTTTAAAATTTCTAACCACGCAAAATGACGACCGGCTGCTACTAATCTTAATTTACATTTAAATATTTTTTTATATTTATGGTGTTTTCTAGATTCTATCGTAGATAAAATATTGTACGATACACATGAGTAACGCATATTTAGTCATTCGCGGGGCTTAAAACGCTCGCTCACTCGCGTTTGAACTCTGTCCCACTCGTGATTAAAGACTAGCCTTACGCACTTGTATCGTAAATTACTATTTAATGTAAGCTCCTACATTTTATCAGTGTTTTAGAAAAAAGGAAAATACTAAAACATTTGGTATTAGAAGTTAATAATTACTCCTAACAATTTTAACCAACATATGGAATTGTAGAACAATAATAATTTACATAATTTACAGGCTGCGTTTTCTAAATGCTTACGGCAATTTCCAATTGTAATGTACCTAAACACGTAAATTCAATAAAGTCATTAGGCTAAATTAGAGTTTGTTCTTTTAAACAACTTTGTAAATTATTCTTTTTCGTAATTGAAGTTAAGCTTATCCTAAACTCTCTCAGTGCAGTTTTGATTCAGTTGCGATTTGTTGATTTATTAAAATCGTGTCGTGGCACCTTCAGCTGCGTTTTCTGTTTATTATGCGTGTACTCGAAATCGTAAAAACGATTGTGGTTTAAGTTTTTTTTCGTTTTCCAAGAGAGGACTGCAAAAGAGAAGAATGGTAAGAAAATTGTGGGAATTCAAGACTCGATGAATTACTGGCTGAACAGTTATACGAAAAAAAAGTGTGTGCTTAGAATTTCAGTGAAAAGTATTTTACAAACTCTTTTAAAAAATCTGGTAATACACGCACACAACTTCCTTTTACAGTGATCTTATAATTATCCAAAAATTTGATTTTAAATTTTTAAGCATTTGTCAAATATTTTCAAAGATTACAAATTCTACAAAAACGGTACAAAATAAAGTGTTAGGTGAAGAGAAAAATGTTCTCTAGAATTTTAAGATGAATTCAAAAATGTAATAATATACCGGATGTTCTACTTAAAATAGGAGTTAATTAAAAAAATAGAAAAAAAAATAAAAGAAACACATTTTAGAAGTATTCAACTTGAAAATTACCTATCTCACATCAATACACATTAAAAATGTAATAAAAATGTAAAGTTTGAAAAAATCGTAAACACCTACTTCCGGTGATGCGATTTTCTTCAAAATCTTGCTGTCGCATCTATATAGTACACAAAACCTATATATGAAGTTTCAACGCCATACCTCTTTTCGGTTTTGAGATATTCTGTTCACAGACCTATACAGGTATTGCCATTCTTGCGGCATCACCATCGTATGCATCGATTGTGACCACAACGATCTCTCCATGCGCAATAGAAGCACATATCCATGACGTGAAGGTCAATTCAACTAGATTTCGTTTACACTCCGTGAGAGCGGAGATATTATGTATCATCGATTGTGACATCTCTATGTCACAATAATAGCTCTACACCAGCAATGTGTGAACTGAGGTCAGAGTATTGGACCACAAAGAAATTGTGCGAGTGTAAATTCATACCTAGAGCATAGATATTGTGACCTCCATTGCACAATAATAGTTCTACCACAAATGTGTGTAAACTGACGTCAACGTCAACATTCTTTGTTTGTAAATAACCTTTTTCAAATGGCACCATGGTGCAACATCGGACACATAACTTTTTAAAATGAATCAATACCGTATTCAAAACTGTAACTTGCAAAATTGATTTGTTTACTTTTGCTTATAAATTTCATTAACCTTATAAATGTATTAAACCAAATGAAAGAAATACATGAATAAAAAACATAAATGTGACTTGAAACACGTGGCATTTCTCAATAGTTTACTACTTTTAATTGGTTTCATTTGATTTCATACATTTGCCAGGCCGATGAGATAGGGTATTTCAAAAGATAATAACAAATCTGTAAAACGCTTTACACCGAATTTTCCTCGCAAGTTGAAGTTTTGAAATTAATTATGTTCGAAACACCAAACTTATTTTTGAACTAAAAGAAAAATAGTTGTTTAGGTGGTCACCCTGTATGTGTTGGGTAATTGTGATTAAGGGTAAAGTGCGAAGCTGGAAAATATTACTACTTTACTCTAATCAGTAGCTCTGTTGTTAAAGTAGAAAAACAATATTTAATTTTTTACGTGTTCACCACACTACATTTGTGGTATGCAAAATATGTATATTTTCATCAAAGGTAATAGTAGCTCTATCGTTTAAGTGCAAAAACAAAATGTATTCTTTACGGTGTTTACCTGGTATGAGTGGTATCCAAAATACGTATATTTTCATCAAAGGTAATCCTCTAAGCTATACAGGGTGTCCCAAAATTGCTGGGACATAGAGCTACCACGTATTGTAGAGGCCAAAATAAGACGATTGGACACATTTTTGTACGCTGTTCAGAAATGCGTGAAGCAAATTTAATGACATTTGGCAAAAGTGCATTTTAGAGGATTACTTTCAGTAATCAAAGAAACCCAAAGGAAATTGTAGAAGGGTTAGAACCACCCTCACCCCCTGGTATTTTTTTCAAAATTTTCTTAGGAGTGGTAATACGGTTGTAAGATTTTTTTAACGGGAAGGCTTAAAGGTCATACTCATTTTTTGACTCGTGTAAAACTCCGTGTAGTTTCGAAGTCAAAAAGTATTTTCTCAAACACTGATAACCGATATTCTCAGTACACGTTTAATTGTAGTACAAAATTTGGTTGGCCGTGGACACAAAAGCAATACAAAATTCATGATTTTGGCAGGAAACAAATTCATAATCGTTCCAGTTTACTGTTGACAGTAAACGTTTCAACAATTTGTTCACTTTTAGTTGCTTTTGTATTGTTTTCTTTGTCGCGATCACCGTTATTGCTTTAATTGCTATTGCAGTTGTTGTTGCTGCTACTTTGTCAACTATCAAATATGGATTTCCTTTTTAATGAACAGACCGACATGCTATTAGTTCTTGGCAGAGCTGGGCAGTAATTAATTACTTTTTAATTAAATTACTAATTAAATCCCTTTTTGTTTATTTGCCTTGGAATTGAATTACTTTTCAAAATGCGGTAATTGTAATTGGGAATTGCCATCTTTGTTAGAAAGTACTTGAAAATTACTTTTTAAAAGTAATTAATTACTGCATTCAATTACTCAATTACTTTCTTGTAATTAAATTACTCTAAAGTATTTAAATTACTTTATAGGTATTTGAATTACTTGTGGTAATTAAAATTACTCGAGGTAATTGAATTACTTTGTGGTATTTCAATTACTGAATTACTGACCTCGATAGGGTGCTAAATCTCCAGAACGCATAAATAAGGTCTTATTAAGTTACATATTAAGCAAATCGCAGGGTATTCCCCGCGCAATATATGCCTAATTTATTATTTCCTCTGACGAGTCGAATAACAGCAACTACTGCATTTTGTATGACGCGTCCACGAGCATTAGTGCGTGTATCTGTAGTTTGTAATAGTGACACATTTATTGTGATAGACGCTAAGTGTAAGACGATATAAGAATATTTGCGGTAAGTACATTACAGATTACAATACCTACGGTAAAATAATAATTTTAAATAGCTTCATTAGATGATATTGGTTCATAATGATTATTTATTCATTTCAATTTGCTTGTTTTAAACGATCCGTGCAAGTGTAACAGACCTTAAGTCCAGAAAATTACGTTTTTGAGTGAGGAATTGAATTAAACGGACAAAATCCGATAACAACATTTAAACAGCGAAAAACACATATATAAAATGTAAAGTCCGTTTCAATTTTACATGACACCGAGTAGGCGTTGAAATTAAGAAGGTTTTTTAAAACAGTGTAGAAAAAGTGTCAGTTTAAATGTTAGGTTATAAATGTTTGACACATCAGCTTTAGCTTTAAGTACTGAAAATGCAATATATATTTTTTTGAAGTTACTGCCTTTTAGCGACAACGTGTTGCTGTTCACATAATATTTTCGTGAGCTCACGATTTTAAATTTATAGCCCATGCTTTTGACTATCTTTCATACTGTACTACGAGATCCATTGTACTGTAGTTCTTCTTTCGCATAATTTAAAAGATCTTGCA